>JBAJNP010014111.1:0-11329 GCA_036877545.1 Yasuhikotakia modesta | reverse complement strand
GGTACACACGTTTATTACATAGTTGATGTGAAGTATGTTTCTTGCCTTACTGTCACTCATTTCATTCAGTTCAGGTTTATTGTTTTGTGTACTTGTGTATAGCAGTAGATCAAACCTGTGAGCCTCAGATACACACTTTAACTCAACAGCACATGTACACACACACACACACACACACACACACTATTGAGTAATGAAAGTGAATTCACACTTGAAAAGTAACATGTAAACATCTACCTCACATTTTTCACTTGTGGGTGTTTTGGGGAGATTAAAGAATTGGATTCACATTTAACTTCATTTAAGCAGGTTCTGTTTCCATCCAGTATTTTAACTTACATACCTTTTGAACTTTTAAAGGGATTATTTTTATTATAAATGTAAAACGTTTACTGCTAAACATATTTATTCCAAACACTTATAATGTTGTCATTCAGTGCATGATATCAGTCAGGGCTGAGAGACGATGACATAAACACAACCCCATAAGCCCAACATGACTGCACACACATGCTTGGCACTTGTCATCATTTTGGTTGAGGTGGACAAAGCTGAATGTGGTTAGAAACATAACAAACCACATTATCAAAATAAGGGCACTTGAATCTTTCACTATAGTATGTTTGTCCCAGACATGAGCTTAAGTCACTTACTCTCTGTGACCAAACGTTTTATGTTTAGAAAGGTTTTTGTGTAAAAGCGCCAGAAGAGTTAAATATTTGTACTTCTGTGTGTAAATTTAGGTCTTTGTTGTCATGTATGTTCTGTGATTTCAGAGCAGTATATCGGTAAAAAGAAGGAATTGAATATTTTTATGGTCAAAATACCTCAGTGTTCCAGCATCCACCAAAGAACCGGTTCTACTTCAGTGTTCTATCAACTACAACCTAATTGTTTCCGTAGAACGTTTAGTGTGAAGGATCTGTCACCTTAAATAATTACTTGGCCATGTACAGCTCTCATTTACCTCTGAATAAACAAAGAATGAAACATTTAATCTTTTCAGAATGAATGATTTTACGGCGGGTAAGACTCTTAATACTGAGACCTGTAACAGTGTCAGATGTTTCACTGCAAAGTATCAAACCTTTAGTCAAAGCTCCAAAAATGGCCAAAATACATCAAATACTAAGTCAAAATAAACAAATGTATTACTTGTGTTATAAAGAAAACAAAACTTTTTTATATCATCTTGCCCTCCATTCCGACGTGAATCATTTCATTGATATTTTTTACCAGGAAAATTAGATCTGTCTATAATATTTGATATCATGCTGCCATCTAGTGTAAAGACATGAAAACATCTCAATGATCTGAAAACAGATTTTTTTTTAAATTCTGGTAAAACTACTCAGTCCAGGGAGTGAATTTTTAGGAGGACAGATTCCAGTTAAAACATTTTCCATCTGTGTAATAGCCTCCAAACATTATGTGAATTTCACACATAAATATAACATGATTTTAGCCCATTCCCAACCCCCCCACCCAGTGAATCTGAAATATTTTTCCACCACTGGTTACATATGCTACACATGCATCATAACCTATTTACTTATTTGTGTAGGTTGGTGAATACACGCTTGGAGAGATGTCCCGTCTTAGAGTGCGTTTTCCGTGGGACCAATCCCAGGTCTCCAGTTCTGAAGTGAGAAAGGTGATTGGTGGATTTTTGCAGAGGGAGCTCATCTGTTCTGTAAAGTCACATATTAGTCACACAAAGCTTCTTCAAATGATATTACAAGCAATAATTAATCTCAATAAGAAAAATCTCAAAGTACCGTTTGATGTTTGGAGATTTTGTGGGTTTTTGTGGGATCTCTGGCATGAACTCAATGAGAGCTGGACCTTCTCCAACCGCCGCTGCAGAGTCCAGAACAGCCAGAAGTTTCTGCATCATCTGGTTTCTCCTGACATTCATCTGGACCTCAGTGTCCTCCTCCTCAGGCACCTCCTGCAACCAGAATACAGTAAGTACGGTAAGTACCTGTATGAGACCCAAATAATAATGGAGTTTGTTTGTTTACTGTTACCCTCAGAGCCTCTTTTAAAGCTGTAGCTGCTTCCTGAAGAACCGCCTTCAGCTGTCGGCCCAGTTTCCTCTCTTCCTCAAGTTCTCTTCTCTGTCTCTCGACCTCAGCTTTGGTTTGTTGCAGCTGTTTAATGAATGATTCATTCTTCTGTCTGTAAAAGTGTTACATCTATTACAATACACCTCAGAAATCTGCTCTCACACACTGCAGAGATATTTCAGCTTAAAGACAAATCAAATGTCAAAGGCACCATCAGTCTGCAGTCATGAGTTAAACACACGTTCAACCACTTTCACTTGAATTAATGATGAAGATCAGTTTGAAACTAAAGCTGAAGCTCCTGGAGTATGAGTGACACACCTGAGAGTCTGCAGCTGTGAGGATGCTGTGGCGTGATTCTCCAGCAATGTTTGATGCTCTTTTTGAAGCCTCTCATGTTTGTCTAGTTCAGAACTCATCTGCTGGCATTTCTTTGTTAATTGTTGGACCACCTGTCAGGAATTGAGGAAGAATTCAGTGCCAGGAAACTAGATTTAACACAAGTAGATAAAATAGATGTTTAAACGTCCGACCTTCTGACTAGCAACGTTTTGTCTGGTGATCTCCTGCAGTAGCGGTTCAGTCACTCCGTTTTCTATTTTGAGTTGTTTTTCTCTTGCCCTCAAAGCATCATTTTCCTTCATTAGTTCTGCGGTTCTGTCGGAGAGCTGCTTCAGTTGTTCCGTCACAAACAGATTCTCCTGCATGGCTCTCATGGTCGTCTCCGGCATCTTCTGATCCGACACGCGCCGGAATTCTGCCGCTACGACGGCGACATGCTGAAGCATTTCTTTCTTGAGTCTGTGTGAGACGAGAGGTTTAATAAACAAACACCCCTCTAAAAACTTCATGACCTAACAGCCAGTGGAAACCATATTCTAGTTATCAGTTTATAATTATTATGGGGCAATGTATTAGTATTGACATGAGTGTATCAATAACTGTGATTATTGATATTGTGTTAATATTACACATATAATAATACTGTGAATTCAGAGCTGGTATCTGGTTGATACCCCAACAGGTAGGATGTTATGAGGTTGCTAGGGTTCTCTAAATGGTTGCTATGACGTGGCAATGAAGCTGCCAGGGTTTTGTGTGTTCAGCAGTAATAATGATGCTTTGCTTTGCATTTAAATGAAACCGTGAACATCATCCTCACCTGTCGTTATCCAGAACAGCTTTTTTCTCCAGGTTATAGACGGCTGTCTGATGTTCCTCTCTTTGCTGTTGAAGTCGCTCTTCCAAAGACCTCCGCTCAGCGATCAGCTTCTCTCTCTGCGCCGAAAACTCTTTCAAAGATGCCAGTTTACCAGCTGAAGATAAACGTTAGTAAGTTATAATGAGCTATCAGAGATCCAGGGACTTCCCAGCAGTCCATCATCTTATACTGTAAAGTAAGTTTCCAGTCGTCAGTTTCAATCCTATAGCTGCTTTGATGCACTAAATAACATTTTAAACCCTTACAGACAATTATTTTACACCTTTATTGGTCATTTCTACTATATATGTACTGTGTGTACTGTACTCAGTACAGATGATATGTTCTGCATATGTACCAAGGGCCATATTCTCAGCTGTGAATCTGTCCTTATGTTCCTGAAGTTCATGTCTCAGCAGACTCAGCTGGAGCTCAAAAGACTCTCTCTCCGTCTCCTGGGCCTGCTGGTGTTTTGAGAAGGTCTCTGTCAGGTCAGTCAGTTCATCCTCTTTTTTAGCCAGTGTGCGTTTGAGAAACAGAACGATGTCTTTCTTCTCCTTCTCCACATGATCCATCTTCAGATGTAGGTCTTTCTGCTGGACCTCCATTTCGTCACACTTCCTCTGGTATCTGCAGGAAAACGTTCCTTATAAAATCTTATAAAATCTTTATTATAAGGAATGACGTAACTGAAAGTTTATTGCATTGTTAATTATTTACAGTGAATTATGATCCGAAGTCAGTTTCATTTTAGTTTCCTCAAAGTCACAAACATGTGAAACTGAGCAACAGTTAGTACTTGTTAAATCTTAATTCTCTAAACTTCAAATCTTAAATCTTTGGTGGGTTTATCTGCGCATGCGCCGGTTTAATGCTGTTTAAAACAGGTTTGTGAAAATATTTTATATAAACATTCAAAAGCAATTTAATGTATTTTAAATATCATTCATTTGATCATTGATGTATCGATGTTTTGTTATTTGTATATTTTGTTTAATATTAAGTCTGTAATGTTGAGTTTGGATGTAAAAGAGAAACTCGCCGTTCCAGTCGTTCCTCCAAATCGCGTATCTGAGCCTGATAAAATGTCTTTTCTCCGTCTGTTAATCCATCAGCGCTTCTCTCGTCGGACCTCGTCTTGGCTGTTTTGGGTGACATATCGTCACTCTTTTTTGCGTTGTTTTTGGGGGCCGTTGAGCTTTAACGCGCTTCTTCGCTTCAAAGTTTGAGTCCAAAACTTTCAAGAGTTCCTGGTTGCCATGGATACGACGCGGCGACGCGCGCGATAATAGATTGAAACGTTTCGTTCAGTCACTAAACGCTGAAGCGTTGAACAAAGATATAAAGAGACACGACGTGTTACACACAACTAAACTAAGTTCAGTGCTGAACATTAACCAACTCGAGTTCATCCTGTGCCTCTTTTTCTCAGAAACTGAATGAATGAGACATAAAATGATCTGATCTCAGTGTGTCGCGCTGTAATGTTACTTATTTACTTATAGGAAATGATAGAATCATTTGTATTAGAAAATATATCACATTTTGTCTGTCAACAAGCCATGGCAACAATATGTAAAATATCACGAACTTTGTATCAGCCATGTGTAACAAAGTGAAAGTTCACTTTTAAAGTCCTGTTGCCAGTTGGTGGCGTATGACCGTGACTTACAATCGTATTAATTTCATTAAACTCACAACAAGTTTACTGTAAATGTTTAAATGTATGCGGCCGATGCTCTCTGTAGATTTTTGTCTTTCCTGTACTAAATGTTTACTTCTTTTAACATGAACTTCTTCTCCTGTATAGACAATAAAAGTTAAACATAAATTGTACTTTTTTGGCAAAACTTTGACAAGCTTGCTTGCCTTCTTACAGAAACATGAATTGTGAATTGTGCTCCATCTATTGAGAGCCGAGCTACTCCGTAACTGGCACAAATAATAACAATCATTTCAGTGACACCATTTATGTGTATCTAACCAGCTGCATGTATGTACACAGTGAGTTTGATGAAGAGGAGGGGGCTGAGGCAGGACAATAATAAACGCTCTGATGGCAACAGTACAGGACAGACATGTGATGGACTGATCCATCCACGGCGCTCATGAGAAGATCTGATGATCATCTTCACATCTGTCACTGTTGCGTTACGCTAAACATGGAATATTATTCTTAAACTCTGAGGTGAGACAGTATGAAAGATTTTAGGATGAACCGGTGATGTGTTTAATTTGTGAGATGTTCAGCTAAAGTCATGTTATATGGTACAGATTGTATTGCTTCTTTCTCTGACAGTCAGTCTGTTTATAGTGATACATGGTGTTTGTTTATGGCCATCTGAGAGGAGTTTTGGGAGGTGAGTTCACTTATTATGTAACTTCAGAGTTAGAGGAAAATAGTTTTTGTGTGTCGCTCTCAAAGCCTGAAGATCTTGCAGCTGCATTAGTGCAACACAACAGATCAGAACTAAAACTAACAGCATCATTCTGTATATTATTATTATTATTATTAATGGATCGTTTCTGAGACGTGTATGTAGAAGAGAATGACTGATGAGGATTCTTACATGGTAGGATGTTTAAAAGTTGTTTTACAAACATTTGCTTTAACAGTTAAAAGACATTTTGTTTTAAGTTACTGCTGTGAATGTGAACAGAATTATTTGTTGAGCCTAAATTCAGATTTGAAGTTACTTTCGTGAGTTTTATTTTGTTGTTTAGGAGGAACATTTTCAGTGCAGAAGGCTGCGTTCTGTACAGAGTGTGAAATATTTGATTGTGAAACTCTGAGAGCAGTGTTGTAATCTCTCAGACATTCAGTCTGTTTGGCACAGAGTGCTTTTGTTTGGGAACAGACACAGCAGGTCTCTGGGACTTGTCAGATGCGTTTAATATACTGAATTGTGTAACGACACCCCAACACACAGAGTGTTCATGGGAAAGCGCCACATTTAATTCATATATATAGAGACAGTACATTCTGATATGAAGAGAACTGTAAAGTGAGTGTATCATTTTGAATAGATATTCTACTCAGAAACAAACATGTTTATCTCTGCTTATCAACCCTGTGTATGAACATAACTACCACACGGGTCTAATTCAACACATTTCTGCCTCCGCAGTTATTCGTATCTTATGAAAACAATGAAGGTAAATTATATGTAAAGGTAAATTGTTTTAATATATTAATCTCTGGGCTGTTCTGTGTCCAAGAGGCTTTTAATATAAACATTCAGTTAAAATATTTAAAATATATTCAGGTCATCATTAAAACAGTCAGATTATGGCCAGATTTATTTTCCTGTGGTTTTGCTGGGCACATTATTTCACACAGTGATAGTCAACAAAGCAAAGCTGAGAGTTTAGCCATTAAGCTGTAATTGAATTAAGATGCTGCCACAAAAAGTGTTGGAGCGATGCCCATGTCTTCAGAATGGCTGAGAACAAACTGGGTTACAGGCACCTAACTGCCAAATGTTGTTTATGTTAGAGCAACCCACATTTAAATAACATTTCTCCACATCCTCAGGAATTAAAGCAATCTTTCACTGATATTGCTGTTTGTCTTTCAGGACAATAATAATTTAACATTCAGGATTTTTTCTTCTTTTAATTCATTTATCAGTTTTATAGCTTGAGATAAACATCCGACTGTTGGAACACCAGAGCTCAGTTTGTGTTTGTAAGACGTTGTTGCTGTGATATATTGGTCCTGTTTAAACTGTGATGTCACCTCAACAACCGTCCAGAGTTTCAGATTTTTCACAGTTTCTCTCCTTTAGTTTCTCGTCTGCTGATCTCTCTCCGTCTGAGAGGCCGAAGCAGGAGTTGGAGACAGAATTTAAACCGAGCAGCAGTAACATATCGAGTCACGGCTGGTATTACGGTTGAGCCCACTGGGAGGTAAGCGACATTATACAATAACATCAGTATTATTGATATCGTGTCTTTGGAAATCTCAGTTCTGACTGATTAATCACTTTTTTTATGTAAACAACATATTAAAATGTCTTGTAACAGATCTTTGTTGTTATTACAATTATTGTAAGCAGAACTTTACACAAATCATCTGCGTTGATTCACTAAACCTGCACTAATATATTTTCTACATGTTTTGTATATAAATAAAACATAAATTAAGACATCACACAAGAATGTAATATGTTCCAACTAATATTTAATACAAAACTAAGTTGTAATTAAAAATAACTGATACAACATTAATAATGTTTAGTTTCCTAATAATTATTATTTTTTTTAATTATTCACAGATTTATGACTGTATCTCACACAGGAGTCTCTTGTGAGACAGGACAGAGATTTTCTCATCCGTGACTCCCTCACCAGTGTTGGAGACTTCGTCTTAACCTGCTGCTGGACCAGAAAGCTCTTCATTTGCTCATCAGCAAAGTTCTGCTCAGATCTTTTGACTCATATAGCCGAGTGCGGCACGTCCTGCAGGAGGAAGCTTTTGATTCTGTGCTGGCGTTGGTCCATTCTTCCCTTATAAATCCTTTATAAATTCTTACCTTATAAAGGGTTCTGACACAGTAGAGCAGCGTCTACGTTCACTCACCAGTGAACAGAACACGTCAGGCATCTGGAGACCATGTTTGGGCTGTCAGGTGTGGAGAACAGTCTGCTGAACTCACCCACCAGTCAGAGGGGAAACCAGAAGATGAGAGAGAGTGTAACTGTGACAGAAGCTCTGGAGATTGAGCTGATAAACCCACACAGGTGAACACGGAGATATACAATCATGAATGTTTCTGCATAATTTTTGTTTCTGCCATTAGTCAGACAAAAAGATAGCCCCGCCCCAAACTCACTCTATTGGTTGAGTTATAATTGTTGTGTGTAGTTCAGATATAAACATTTCACCATTAAAGAATACAGTTAACATAAATTTCACTGTGTAATTGGAGGTGTTGTAATGAGTGATTGTATTGTGCTGTATTACAGCGATGCGCTGAGGAGTTTTGATGGCACCCTAGAACAACGTCTTGTAGTGTCTTCATCACCAACTTTAATGAACACATGTAAGATTCTTATGTAAACATGACACCACAGAGATTATAAATGAGACGTGTGTGATCATCTGTTGTCATCTACAGTGGCCAGGCGGCGCCGTAGCCCATCTGAGAACAGGAAGTTTGTCATAGTTCCTTCATCACCGGTTCTGCAGAAGTCCAGTGAAATCCGACTTTGTTCCTCTCCTGAGAACACGCTAATCTATTTGGAACCAACAGAAGATCTTCTGTCCACCACCACACATTCCCATCAAAATATTCCCAGAGACTCTTTGAATTCCCAGACCATCCCAGCCGTTTCCCAATCAGCCCCCACAGCAGATCTTTACGTTGTACCACCAGAGATCCAGGCTTTGAATTATGGAGAGGAATATGATGATGATTATTTAGTGCCTTTCGCAATAGAAACGGGTTCCTGTTTCAGAGCCGGTACATACCGGTCAACACTGCTGCCTGCTGACAACAAACCTCTGGAGACGCGCTTACTGAGACGAGTGAAGGACGTCCTGTTTAATGTGGATGTTGTGACATTAGCTCTGCACATCACCAAAGCTGACTGCACGGTACCACAGACTTCAGCCACACGTCATGAATGTTAATTAGAAACATACGTTTCATACATTACAGCTGCAATACATGCACTTTCCTTTTTAATGTCATCTCTGTTAAAAAATATAATTGCATATTATTTTGTTGACAAGGATGGTAAGTTTAAATACTTTCTGTTTTTGGAGATCTGAAACGGTTGCTGGGCAGTGAGTTTGACTTGTAAATAATAGATTGCTGGTTTGATTCTTACTGACAGGAAACAGCTGAGGTGTCTCTGAGCCTGACACTGAACCCTGTTACTCCCTGTGCTCCACAGGAAACCAGTCATGGGTGTGTTGATGATTTGCAGTGTGTGTTTACAGCTCACACCAACCTGTGTGGGTTAAATGCAGAGGACAAATTCTAAGCATGTCATCATACCTGCCTGTACAGATAAATGAAGTCAAACTGACAGAAAAATACAAGCCACAGCTCAAAAATGTAGTCATTATAAATTTACTATTGTGAATCAATCATTTTAAACACTAAACTGCTATGTATATGTTCAGTAAAAGAGTTTTGTTTATTTTTAACCAAAGAAAGTTATGGATTGCAGCTGTAATGTAACTGATTGTGCTATGCTGTATTTCAGACATATATAAACTGCTCTAAGTCTGCTTAATCTGTTAATAAGTATATGTTTTTTGTTTAAATTAAAATATAAATGCATTGCAAATCAGAAAATAATGATTTTCCCTTTTAAAATGTTTAATTTTACTTAGATTTTTATAGATATATTAATGCTGATGTTTTGGGCATAAAGAGTAAATGTTGATTTTTCACAGGTTGCTCGAATGCTGTGTGTCTCTGAGGAGGGCATGAAAAGTTTGGGGGTGGACTCAGGCCTGGAGCTTCTCACGCTCCCACAGGGACACCAGCTGCGTCAGGACCTGCTTGAAAGGTTTGTTGCCACTCATCTCCAATACATTCTTACTTTGAGATTGTCCTTTCAGAGAAGTTCTACACGAGCAGTTGAATGTTCTGTGGTTCTCTGCAGGTTCCACACCATGTCCATCATGTTGGCTGTACAGCTGTTGGGCTGCACAGGAAGTGCAGAAGAGAGAGCTGCGTTACTGCACAAGTTCATCTGTCTGGCCTCTGAACTCAAGAGGAACCTGAGGAACATGTTCGGCTTTGCTGCAGTTATGAGATGTCTGGAGTTCCCACAGGTCTGGAGGAACAATAAAAGCTCAAGTGATTTATCATTTATCACTGATAGTGAATCTTAACAATGTCATAACATTGTTTTGGATCTCAGGTTACATGTTTAAAAGAAACATGGGCGCTTCTGCGACAGAAATACACAGAAAGTGCTGTTCTTTATGAAAAAACACTCAGACCCTCAGTGAGGATGATGAATGATGGAGAAGGTATTTGTTCACTCATATTCTGCCTGTGATGCTGTGGTGTTCATACGCAGAGGTCGCTGTTGCTGTAATGATGTGATGTAATGTTGAAACGTTCAGGTGTTTGTGGACCTGCAGAGACGGCGCTGTTTCCTCACGTGCTGCCCCTGCTGGTTCTCCTGGAGAAGACAGTCCTGACTTTTGAGCAGCTGGAGTCATGGGAAAGCGCTGACACGGGGCTGGCTGTGATGTTGATCCATCTGGATACTGCGCGGATCATCGCACGCAATGGAAGGATCTTCAGCGCGAATGCAGAGGCCAGACTGCAGGGTAACAGCAACTTGTGCTGCTTTTAAAGTTTCAAGGATATTTAACAGATGTTAAAACTGCAAGTTTAAAAAGTTCAAATAAAGCAAAAATACAGGACTTAGGATCGCCAACTTTTTGTAGTAGCCTGTAGTTTATTTCACCACCATTAACATGATCATATGTTATTGTTTAGCAACAGTTTGGCTTTCATTAGGACTATTTCTGACTAGAGACATACAATTGCTCTAAGTGACACGATTTGATTATTTAACAGATCAATCAAGTGAAATGTTGTGAGTACGTTTCCTGAATGTTTCTGCAGGATTTCAGGAGGAAGCAGATGTCTGGGAGGTCTTCCTCACAGAGTTTCAGATGCGTCTGCTGTGGGGAAGTCGTGCTGTGGACAGAAATAAAGATGAACGCTTTGCAAAGTTTGATGAAGTCCTTACAGCTCTGTCCCACAGACTAGAACATTCTCAAACCACAACATGACATATTTACAGTTAAAGACAAATTTACAACGAAACAACTCATTCTGCAATTCTAACTTATTTTATTTTCAGTGTTTTATATCTTCTTAAAGTGATATTGTAAAGAGAAAGTATCGTGTACCTTGTCTATCATCATAATATGTCAGTTTTTTACCCTGTAGTATGTACTGATGCTGTTTAACACTGCACTGTGATTGGTTGAAATAATCAATGAATGAATAGTGGGTAATATTTACTTATTTTTACATGCTATTAGACTTTAATGTTAGACATTTAACCATAATAATTT
>JBAJNP010014109.1:0-11330 GCA_036877545.1 Yasuhikotakia modesta | reverse complement strand
ACACACACACACACACACACACACACACACACACACACACGTCTTCAATAACCACGCCCCTTCTCAGCCACGTCTTCAATAACCACGCCCCTTCTCAACACGTCTTCAATAACCACGCCCCTCTCCCTTCACTAAGCCGTACCTACTTTCATTAAGACCGCCCCCTTTCACGATCCTCGTCACTGACCCCGCCCCCTGGGCCACGCCCAAGGCAACAACATAACAACAGCACGGAAGAGCGCCTGTTGATGAGGACAATGGCAAGTCTGGAAACGACCAATCAGCAGGCGCTCCATTCTGCCTTATTAAAATACAGCGCTGTGATTGGCTGAGCTGGCTATAGCACCATCACTAGGGGACCATTGCTGAGCATCACTGGTATTAATAATCGTGTTAGAGTGACTTACATTATCATATAAAAGATGTATTATATTATTATTATTATTATTATTATTTATTAATTATATTATATTGATTAGAAGACATTATTATCTTCAGATGAGAGATTTGCACAGTAACAGAGCTCGTTTTTCTAATATCTATATAATATAATAATATAATATAAGTTTATAGTTACTCTGTTTACAGTAACAGTGTTTATAGTTTAATGTGGTTTATGCATTTACATGAACAACATGTTTAATCTTTAGTTCCCTCAGTTTATATTTTATCCACTTGGTGGCGCCATTGTCTCAAATTCCGTTTTTGTTCCTGAACTCGGTCTGAGCTGCTTGTTTTATTTCTAAAGGATGAAATAAATGCATGAGAAAGTTTCCGAAGCAATATTTGTTCATGTTTTAATATCTAAAAATGACACCATTTTACAAGTTGTAGGTAAAAGTCTTTATTAAACTTTTTAACATCATCAGAAACAACATCAAGTGTTTTATGAAGTAAACATTTGACTGTTTAATAATTATACGTTTTAAACTTTAATACAATATGTATACAATTAATACAATATGTTTAATACAATATGTATACAATTGATACAATATGTAGAAACATGGGGTGTGCAGAAATGTTTTACTGTGTCTTCCTCACCTGTTTTATATGTTATACTTTTATATTCATTCGAATATTGTATCATACCTGCCCTTTCCAACATTAAATCTCTTCATCTCATTTCAGTTTAATGAAGTTAGTCATTAGATGTTAATGTTAAATACCAAAAACACAAAAAGCAACAGCTAAAATGTTTGATTTAACAAAAAACTGAACAGGTTGTGTGTTTGCCTCTTTTCCTGACCATTTCCTGTGTTTATGTCCTCACAGAGACTCATGCATGCTTGTCATTTTCTTAAGTCAGACAAACAACCCAAACAAAGAGCTTTAAAGATCCTCCTGCGGTCCAGGAGGAGAACTCTTGTGCTCTCCTCATCAGCATAAAGGCAGAGTATTATTTTCCTCTCTGACTGGGCGAATGTCTCCTCAGAGACTCTGAGCTGTAGATGATAGATTCTCCTCTGACGGTTCGGGAAGAAGCTGTGCTCCACCTCAGAAACACATCAGAGCATGTCATAATCGAACAGAGAATAAACAGGAAGGTAATTTTCAAAGAGAAGAGTCACTTTTCTCTGAGGCTTTGAGGGTCCTGAAAAATCAAGACCTCATTTTTGAGGCAATTGCATTGAGGCATGAGGGTGGCGAGTCAAGGTTAAGAATATTCGCTCGTCTCCCTTGAATACTGAAATTGCCCGTGAGTACACATGTAATTTCACGTGGTCTCAAACATTTAGAAACAAAACAAATTAATTTCCAATTTAGATTCACAACAATACGCAGATAGAAATGAGTGCTCACAAGCTTCATATTAATTTAAATGTTGGAGTTCATGTAGAGAGATACAAATACATTTTAAAGGCTGACAATGTTTTTTTATTCATACAATGAAAATGAATGGAAACTTTAGGTTGTTAGAACGTTTCTCTAATGTTTTCCATTTAGTGAAAACATTTCTCTAATGTTTTCCATTTTGAATGTTATACGAATGTTTTCAACATCCAGTTTTGTAAACATTGCATTAACATTACTGCTTGGTTTCAAGAACATTTTATATTAAAAGTCTGTAATGTTTTAAAACAACCTACAAAGAACGCTTACCACTAAACTTAACTTAACAATGCTTTGAAATATGATATATAAAACATTCCTCTAACAACAGTACAAGAATGTTTCAATAACATTGAGAGAACTTTTAAAAACATTAGACAGCGTTCTTGGAACGTTAGCTGGGTAACATTCTGCTAACATCCAACATCTTCATGGAAAATCTCTTTCCATGAAGAGCATGTATGTAAATAGTGACAGAATTTTCATATCTATATTTTTGTGAATTATCCCTTTTTCCACTTACAAAATTGCCTCAGTTTCTCGTTTGTTGCTTTTTTTTAACAATGTCAATTTGTGAGAGACACACAAGTTGATGTCGGTGTGTTATGATGTAGATGCATTCTGACACGTTTGTCAGCTATACAGAGCTTTGAGAAAACAAATTCCCGTTGTTTTGTCAGACCTAAGTATAGCAATCCAGGCAGTATATTTAGAACAATCCAGTTAAAGGCACAAAATCTGTCTCAGTTTGAAGGGCTCAGCAGGGGAGACCAACAACATACCGCAGATTTGATGCAGCTGTAGAACGCGGCCAGTGGTAATAAATGTATTAGTTTGGCATTAAAATAAAGTTTTTGTTTTGAGAAGCTACAAACCTGAAGGTCACGCTGTCATTGGTCACTGGTGGTAACACGTTCTGATTGGTCGGGTGTCTGGTGAGCCGTGAATCATGGGTAAGCGGAAGGTAATGGATGTTAGACTTTACAGGGAGATTACGGTTGACCCGTCACAATCAGAGCGCAGGACGGGCAGAGGACTGAAACAAACAAAAGGGCAATGATTTCACGCCCATCTAACCTCATCCTAGTGACCATCTAACAAAAGACGCCTGCTTGCCTGTGCACTTGTATTTTTAGTGCAGTGTTGTGTAAATGAAACACACCCGGTGGGGACATCCAATTACACAGAGAATGATGGAATCACATGACAGAACCTGTGTCAGGATTTCAAACTTATGTTTATATTTATGTTGTGTTTTTCATGTGTCTTCCAATATCCACTTCAGTGTATGTGAGTTACGTAGCGTGACTTTTTCTGACACAGATCAGATTTAAGGCTGAAGAGAAGCTGACCGCATTTGCCATGTCTGCTCGATTTGGCGGCTTTCCTAGAAAATCCCAGCATGCCGGTGTGCGTCCTTGAAATCGCATTCCAAGGAATATTTCTCCATCCATCTAGAATGTGTTTCTGAGGCAGGATGCGATTCGCTTCCTGCTGTGACCTGGAATAACTATAAAGCCAAAATGCATTTACTACAGAGGTCATTTCACAACCCCCGACCACCACCACCCTACGAGTGTATGAACGTTTCCTCAACGTTTCCATTAAGTTGCAAAAACATTTCAAACGTTATTTTAAATTTGAGGAACGTTTTTAAAATGCTGTATTAACATTATTGACTATAAGAACGTTTTAGTTAAACGTTTTTAATTCTGTAATGTTTTTAGAACGTTCCACTAACAATGTAAAAGTAACATTTTTGATTTACAAGATGTATGTTTAAAAAATTCTAGTAACGTTACTACACAAATGTTTCTGTGAACTTTGATGGCACGTATAAAGAACGTTAGCCAGCGTTCAGGGAACGTTCAACGTTAGCGTGCTTATTTAAAAAACGAGTGTGGTGTTTTAGCCACAAGGCATTTTTTCAGCTCTCAAACAACACAAATCAAACACGGTGACTAACCTTCACAGTGTCTATAATGCTGATAAATCAGACTATTAATATCCAAACCTGTCAAAGAGCTGCAGGCTAACACTGTTTAAATTCTCATAATCTCTGCTGGAGCACAAGCATGCAAATATTAGACTGAGAGCCCTCAGTAGTGCAGACCTCGCTGAACCAGGGGTCACAAGCTCTCATTATTAACTGCTGTTTAATTGAAGTATGATGAGGATGTTATTTGACTAATACATTTCATTAAAGAAAGCTGGACTCCTAAAATGAGACGTTCTAATCAAGAGGGTCTATAATACCTGGAGAAATCTATCTGTTAGTATTAGCATTCATTGCTACGCCAGTTAGTTCCTAGCTAACAATTTCAGATTATAAGAACGTTTCTCTAACGTTTGTGTTAAATAAAAAATGTTATTTTTAAGGTTTTAAGAACTGTTTGTAATTCTGTAACTTTTTGAAATGTTTGGTTGGAATGTTTTTAATGCATATGACAGATAGTCTTAAAAAAATGTACATACAACATAACACGTTTTGATAACTTTGAGAGAATGTTCTGAAAACATTCTCTGTTGTCTGTGTTGGTCTCTCAGGATGTATTTAAATTCTGTCATTTTTGCTAATTGTCATTTAGTTCTGGGTATGGATGTTGACAGGAACCAATCACAAGTTGATCACAACCAATCACAGGAACCAATCACAAGCACACTAGTGACCCATCACACAGGACAATGACATCATGAGAAATCTGACTGGCTGATGGTGCCATAGTAAATATGCAAGATGTCATTTCATATATCCATTAAATATTGCTAATGCAATGGAATATTCATCATTTGTATTTTTTTCAGGACACAGGAGCAAAACCGGAGTTTCGTCAAACAAATATTGAAGAAGTTTTGGACCTGATTTTGAGAAGTTGTTATAACTGGGTGCATATGGGGTGTGTGTGTGTGTTTGGGGGGGTTAAACATTTAATTGGTCGCCAGCACACCCTCTTCTGACACTATGTGAACTGACAGACTAAGACCGCCGGGAACAAGCACATCCGTAAGAAATTACTTCGCACCAAATCTGCATTTGACAAGTGACAAATTAGCCTTTTGAGAGATGTACTGGGGCCATTACAGCGTCCCGAGCGGCCGAGCTGACGTTTACCCACACTTAACAAGTCACATTTAACACGGAGACAACCGATCGTGACTTTCACTAATTTAGGCCATCCTAAAGAAAAACTCTTTTCATGTATACACAGCTTTGAGGATGTGAAAAATGCTGCTTTTCAGCACTTGTCAGACAATCTGCTAATACATGTTGACTTTAAAGTGACTAATATGATAAAAAAGGGAGGTTTTAAATCAACGTGTGAAAGTCACTGTTAATACCTCATCAGCAGGTAATTTTAGGACAGGGTCCCCTCAGGATCTTGTTTTGCGTCCAAAAAGTTTAACCCTTTAAAGTAAAAATCATCTATTTTAACACATAAAATTTATTAAATCAGCAACATATTTTTTCACCAGACTGGTGTTTGGCTGCACGGACTAGCGACACCTAATGCTATATGACAAAACAGACCTTTTAGAATTGCTACATGTTTTCCATGATCGTAGGAATACACCTGCCCACACCAACACGCCGGTGTGCTAGTGTGCTCATAGCTTACCTGGGAGAGCATTGTGGTGGCAGTACAAAGATCAAGGGTTCGAATCATAAGCAGCACAATATTCTCAGCTGACAACTTTGTTTAAATAGCAAAAATGTTATTTTAAATGTTTTAGGAACATTTTAAACATACATGACATTGTTGCTTGTTATATGAACGTTATTTTAAATTCTGTAACATTTTTAAAACATTCATCTAACAATTGAAGAATGACGTTTTTAATATTTATAACTTAAAAAAAGTCAAGATTCTTTTTTGACAACTTTGATAGAACTTTTAATAAACGTTGGCCAACATTCTCAGAACGTTCCTGTTAACTAGGCCGATACTTGCTAACTATACTAAAAACAAAGTGATTTCATGAAGCACACAGAGGTTAACAGTCAAATCAGCTGCAGGATCTGCATGTCTGTCAGTTAGTAAGTGTTGATGTTGCACTTTGGTGTCACCTGTGATATGCTGTCAGTGATGAATGTTAAATCCTGGGCTGAGACAAGCCGCACATTTGTTAAGTAGCTGAACCGCCACTTTCGTTGAGCATGAACGCTTTGGCACTGTGTAAAATCCAGCGCCACTCTGGTTTGCCATAAATAATTGAGGCTGTGCACACAGGACAGCCTGTTATACAAATGACACCTTCAACTAAATTCATACTTCAAACCCGACGCTGGTGAAACGCGTCACCGCTAACGCCTCACGCTGAAATGAATGTTTCTTGTTAGGTTACATCAAATATGGTTCAGCGTAAGAATTATTTCAGGAAGAGTTATTTTTAAGTTTAGTTTACTGAGGGTTTAAGATCATACATCATTTTATTAGCTGTGATTTAAAAGAAGTAAAAACTATTGATACATTGAATAATTCAGATGAAATAAAAGTTCCACTCAGTTGTTCTGATATTAACAGCGACGGATAAGACAAGTGTCAGTATTTCGGCTGATCAAATTTAACCTCAGGGATTTGTGAAATCAAACCTCCACAATTAATGCTTTGGAAAAGTTTTTCTTAACTCCCTGCATACATGAGTGAACGACAGTCATCCCCTGTTAACAGGGAATGTTTTCAGAATGTTCTCTAAACGTTCTCTCAGTTATCAAAAAGGTTCCTTCTGTAGCATTAGTGGAACATTATTTAACATATATCATATATATGAAAAAGTGTTATTTTTAGGTTGTGAGTGGAATGTTCTAGAAACATTTCAGAAGTAAAGAATTGAGTAGTTTTGTGTGAATTATGTCCCACTAATCCAACTGTTACTCCATGTTTCCAACAGTCCCAAAAATCCTGATTGCAGCTTCAGGTGTGATTCATTAGGGCTGGAGATAAACTCAGATCTGGACCGATGGAGGCCTCGGCTAACATCTGACACCTCCACACTTCCAAACATCTCCTGCGCTGGAAGTCTGATATGAGTTCATGTGAATTAAGGGATGTGGGTTTGACTGGTGAACAACTGGAAAAACTAAATCTCATTATGAATGCATGATTTTTATTAATGGAAACTCATTTGGTGTGCCGAGATTGGAAAACTTTTTAAACGTAAGTATTATAATGAACCAACTTATTTCCTGTTTTTATTTACATGCCTTCTCAAATCAGTTGTCATGGAAATACTGATAAGTAAAAAGCAGCTATTTACTCCTTATCGCACCGTAACTGTTTCTGGACTGTGTTCTGGCTGAGCTCGGTTGCTCATTAAATTGAGCTCTCATCGTGATCCTGGGATCTGTATTTTGTATTTATGACTCCATTTATTCCCTGGAATATTAATTTTTAATTTGATTTCTGCAAGAAAAATAGCAGTTCTTGCGATACTTTGCAAAATAAAAAAAAAGTTGAGTTAAAGTTTTAGATAAAAAGTTTTGTCGCTAAAAAGCTGCTTTCCTGTTTCCTGTCAGCTGTGTTAACTAGTAGCTCTACTAGTTTAACTAGTTCAGGAGCACAACTTGGGTTATGTGTGTTTGGTCAAATGAAAGAAAGTTGTTTTATGCATTATAAACAACAACTTTTAGGCTAAAAATTAACCAGAAACTAATTTCCAGGTGTGTGTTGTGTTCCAGTGAACAGCAGGCGACGTTTTGAAGATGCCGTGATGCCGTGATGCTCTGTCAGGGGTTCTGGAGAGAGACTGAAAGATCTGATTTGCATATCTCCCCTAAATAAATGCTCTGCGTCTACTACAGGAGATTCATGTTTACACAGTGACCAGCACTTGAGGTGGCTGGCATATGGGCACAACATGAGTTAACAGTTGGTACGTTTTAGGGTAACTGCTCCTTTAAGATATTAAAGGAACCTGATATTAAACCATAATGCACATACAGCCCAGCGGCCCTATATATCATATACAGTTGAGCTGAATACAGTGTGAATCATTGAGTCTCTTGGCCATGAGTCATGACTAATGTTGCAGCAGCGTTCCCTTAATGTTGCCAACAGAGCCATTTGTGGTGCTGCTCACTGAAAAGAGAGATTCATGGGAAATCCACAAGTTGCTCTTTAATTACTCCGGAGCTTCATAAAACCTGATGCACATGGTAACAGCTCTCAGAATGTGACTGCTAACAACATTAAAGATTGGTTAGAATTAGTAGATTTTAACATGCACTGAAACTCAGTTTAATTGATTGATTGATTATAGTTCTTTGGTTTAAGTAATTATGTAATTTGTGTCTAATTCAGTTTCTTAAGAATTTCATGAGAAACATGTAAGGACAAAATGTGTATGTGCAGTAAACAAACCAAACAGGTCTTTATGAAATCTCTGGCTCTTCTAAACAACAACAAAAACACATTTAAGACCACACATTTAATCACATTAAAGACTAGATGCCACCTCAAATTCAGTTATACAGAGATTTAGAAACTGGAGTGTGAGCAATATAATATTCAGTTTGTTTTAAAAAATACATACATAGGACATTGTGAGGCAGGTTTGTCCACCTCTTCCTCAGGGCCAGAAAACACAAAGCAGTTTTTCCTCTCATGTGTGTTTAAACATAAAGCCATGCAGTTCTTTGGAACACAAATTTTGACACATAAGAATTCATAGATGAACACTTCAGGTACACACATAGAAAACCGTTTTAGATGTGAGCTCAAAATAACCGCTTTCAACATCTGCAAAACAGTTCAAAACTGTTTATTGGTTTTGGTCCTGAAATGGACCAGTTTAAGGGATCCAAGGCAGAAGTATTGTTAGAGTCCATATGAGGAGTTTATTAAGAACAAGATGAAAAAACAGGCAATGGTCAGGGCAGGCAGCAAACAAACATAAACGGTAACATAAACAGTCAAGGTTCAAACACAAGATACAATCCAACCAGGCAAACAGTCCAAAGGGGTAAATCTAAAAGACAGAAACAAAGATAGACACTCTGTATGCTGGCAATAGACTGACAATACTTCCCAAAGTAGCACGTGGCTTATATAGTCCCAAACAGGAAGCAGAGGGAGCAGAGCGATCAGTACTCAGGGGACGTTCCCTCTGCTGGTGTGGCTGTTCTGGGTACATTCTGAGTGCTTTGACACTGAGTGTGTGAAAGATCAGCATAAATAGAATAATATACAAATCAGTTTAATAAACAAAGAGTTTTTTATTTGTTCTTGTTACAAAAACGTATTGTTTTAAAACAAACTTTTCATTAAACAGACAGACACTGTTTAAGGACATTTTAAACTCTTTAAGGCTGTAATTTTGAAGGTGTTTATGGAATATTGTAGCTCCGCTAGCTAGTGCATGCAGCTAGTTGTTAGTTTTTAAAGCAATAACGTTTATACAACGTTGGAACTTTCATGTTTATGTTACTTAATGGAAACATTAGAGAAATGTTCTTTCTGATTGCATGATTAATAGATTGAATAAATAATAGTTCAGGTACTTTTAATTCTTCTGAGGTTCTTCCGGGGAGATTGTTATTGTTCATTACTGCGTGTTGTGACACGTTTGCTGTAAATGCAATAAACAGCATTTTCATTAATTGCTCTAATGAACTTCTAATGTGTGGCGTGAAAATACAATTACAACAAAACAGACCTTCCTGTTTTTACATCAGCATATTGCAGTCATCTCTCAGTAATGAGGTAAACTGATATAATGAAGCCTAAAGCGCGCGCTGTAGAGGAACGCTGTATCTCCTGAGACGCTGCAGAAAACTCAATTTTAAGACTTGTCAAGGAAAACTCAGTTCTCTGTATTTATTCCCCTCATTTTCAAAGACTGTTGGGCTCCATTTTAAGGGATTGACATTTTTATTGATTCAGTGCCATATTCTGTCTTCATTTCATAAGGAATATCAAACTTGTCTTTTCCCATCTTGATGTTAAAAGTTGAAAAGAGGCCGGGAAAAGGGGCACATTTTAATGTTAGATGCACGCTGGTCTCCAGAGAGATGCTGTAAGTAATATATTGATAAATCTCACACAGTTTCTTAGAGCTGCTCTCAGTTCTTTCTGCTTTGAACAAGATGTCAGTGTTGCTGATAGGAATTACACTGATGGCGACACAAATACTAACAAGTGAAAAATGAACAGGCCACGTACAGCGATGAGAGAGGCCAAGTGAACAGGAAACATTCTCAGAAAGTCGGCTAATAGTTTTCTCGGTTATCAAAAAATATTCCTGCAGTAATGTTAGCAAAACATTTTTTATGTTCTATATTAAAACATTTTTAGAGGAACGTTTTAAATACATTACAGACGTTTGAACATTTTAAGTTGTTACTTAATGGAAACTTTAGGGAAATGTTCATGCAACATTTGTTAGCAGGGGTTGTTGAGCAGTTGGACGTTCATAAGCAAAGTTGAAAGGTTGCTGAAAGGTTTCTGCTGTAACCCTCATGGAACTGATCGACGCCTGACCCACATGCTTGAGAATCTACAGCGTTTAATTACGTCGATTCATATGTGTCTGTACATCATCTGAATTTAAGTTTGGATTATGAAGTTTTCTGAACAATTTCCAAAATTGATTTTTTACGTTTGCCGCCTTGAGTTGCGTGAATGAAACATGATTTCACGGCGAAGAGACTTTTGCTTCACAATGAGGCTGCAGGTTTTTTCTTAGCACAATTAGCAACTTTAATGATGGAGATTAATGAACAGGATAAATCAAACTGATTGATGGTTCATAATCGTCTGATGATGTATTTAGTCTGAGATTCACCGGTAAAGGCTCAAAATATCAACCTTGGAGCTAATGAACACCAATTAGTGCAGAATGTGACGTCGGAACGTCTTTGTTTAGACTCGAACCGAACCGTTCCTGATGAAAACGTACAGCCGTGTGGTGAAATATCCACATAATGATGTAGATGGAAAAGACCAGGAGACCTTTTCACAAACCAATTAGACAATTCTTTAATGGCACTGTTCTGTGAATAGTTTTTCATCCTGCTTTGTTATCTTTAGCAAGGGAAACTTTTCCTGAGGTAATTACTCCAGGAGGTTATTAAACTTGCATGCTGCTCTGTGAGGTTTTATGAAATTTCGCTGGTTTAACTTGCCGTGTTTGTTGATTGGTCTTTAGAGTCCCTGTGTGCTATTGTGTGACGCTGATTTTCTGAGTGTTGCTAACACGACTCGCTCCATCGGAAGTTGAAACGGGTCTGATTATGCAAATGATTCAATGCTGGGTGAAGTGAACTTTACGCATGAACATGTTCGAACGCTTCGTTCCATGTGTTGGTGCCAACAAACGTGTGAAAAAGTGAACAGACAACGTTCTCAGAATGTTGGCTAGCGTTCTCTAAAAATTCTGTTCAAGTTATCAAAACGGAAGTTTAAATGATGTTCTTGTAACCAAAAAATGACCTTTTTAAAAGATCCTAGAACATTTAAAAGAACAGTTTTAACATTTGGTACCTACTGGGAATAGTCGTA
>JBAJNP010014108.1:0-11331 GCA_036877545.1 Yasuhikotakia modesta | reverse complement strand
CCAGCCAGGCCATGTATGAAGCAAACACACACACACACATACATATACTGTACAAGCCAGACTCCACAGTTACTCTGCAGACTGACTCAGCTTCTTCACTCAGGTGGCAGAATCCACAACACCTTGTAGGAATGGAATTAAACAGCCCTGCACTAGCCTAATTTGCTTTGTGAAGTAACAGTTTTATTTGGTGAAACAAAAGAGGACGAGAGTTATGAAGGAGAATATGAAAGACGAGCAAAACAATGTTATTAGAATATTAGATTGGTTAACAGATTTACATCACTAATCCTTTAATCTGTTCTGTGGAGACACTGCTGTGTTTCATAAACAAACAGCCACAGAGAACAAGTACAACAAAGAAGAAACTGTGGTAGGATAAGCAGAACGGGACGGGGAGGAATGGTTGTGCCACATGTTGGGCCATTTAAGCTCTGACAGCATTAATGAAGCAGAAAGTTTTCCTGTAAATCAGGCACTTCGGTCTTGATTCCTGACTGCCAGGCCTCCTCACAGCTGCGTTTCCCAGCCCTAATTCAGCCCCTCCTGCGCTCTGCTCACATTTAATTCAGTCAGCCCACCCCCTGCCACCAGTGCCTTTGTCTTAATTACACACGGTTAGTGGGTCACAATACACAAATACACTTGACTGAGGTAGGATGTCCTTCATTGGAGGCCCTTCTGTTTTTTTTTACCTTACCACCTAGACCGATAAGAACTTTTTTTCTGGCTTCCTGTTTGTCATTCTGACTCGCCCTTTCTCTTTTACTCTCTTTTTCCGTCACTGTCCCCGTTCCTCCCTTATTCTCTCAGACAAGACTTGTAAATCATTTCAGGGCTGTGTGTTCTCTCTGTGAAGGTCGCAATCCTATTCACAAAGGCACAAAACAGGCACATGCACATTTATCCAATGACTGAAATCCCTGACGGTTGGACTGAAAGGAATGATGACTCTTCTGTGGAGGGTTTAGCCCTTCGGCTAATCTGCCGTGCTCTTGTTCATGCACACACACTCACATATGTGCATGCATGCATCCTCTAGTTTCCCACTGTGACACATTTACAGGTCCCTTTATACATGTTTGATTTAAGTGGTAATATTGTATACAGCATATTGCTGTCAAGAGGGCACATTCATGCAGTCTGTGTTTGGCAGCTATATTTACTAAAAGGTGTGACTCTGGATTAGAATGTAATATTCATACAGTAACACACACTTGACACATAGTGTAACATACACATAGTGAAAGTAACAATGGTAAATATTAATTACATTTGTTAAGAAATAAAGTATATATTAAAGATAGTGAAGCCATTGCATTAGAAAGTATTGTCTATTTTTACAACCAAGGTTCAATTACACATACAACAAAAATCTACAAACACACATTTGAGTTCTCAAAATGCAGGTGTAAGTCCTAAACATTTTACCGGAATTTGTCAGACTATACAATGTGTTTGTCACTCATTCATAACCATAACTGTGTGTGAACGTAACCATATTTAGCACTATAAAACATAACTGTCTTCTGCTGCCGTGCAAAAGTTGCAAGAGAGAAGAATAAAGAAGCAACATACACCTACACAAACCGCTCAGCCATTTATATTAAAACCAGCAATAAAACACTTTCAAAACCTCTTTCACTCAGTTGCTGAGAATGCATTCTTTCATACATACTTCAAATTCACCTTTCATAGGCAGAGCATCAAAATGTCAAATTTAAAGATAAAAACACATTTGTATAGTAAAGAGTCTGTTAAGGCCATTTGTAATACGCCGGTGTGTCCCAGCAGCACATTAGTACCGTGCATGAGGTGTATAGAAATCAGTCACTTGCAGTGATGCAAGTTAAATGGAGCTAAGAATTGCCTCTGAAGAAAGCCTTTATATGAAGCAGGTGAAAACATGAAAGTTTCAAATGGATACATCTTTCATATTTTGAGAGGTTCTCTATACCACCTTATTATGGGATGGCTTAAAGCTGCAATCTGTACTGTTTGTCTCTCTGTCGCCATCTCTGTCTGAAACATAAAACTGCAGGTTACTTTACTGCACATATGTTAAACTGACATTTTCACAGAAATCTGACCCGACACCTCTGTAAATGTAAATCATTATTACAAAATAAAGAACAATTTTGAACACTGATCTTTTATGTTCTTGCTCAACTTATTTTTGAATAAATAGATGAATTAGCAGAAAAGAAAGTTTCTTAAATGTGCATACACTCCATTTCACAGCTGTGTATCTATTCAGCTCATGTGTGTCCAAAAATCTTATTTAATGGGATTATGATGTAGAAAAATGCTGCTTTTGTCACTGCAGAATGAGGACAACCCATGTTTGGGTGCATGTGACATCATTATGTGACACGTGATTATTCTTAGCCGTCTGAACAAATCCTTTCAAATCCGATTTGTTCCATTTTTATATGTGGTTATGGATCTCATATGTTTCTGATGTTTTCAAACCATCACATCAGAATTCATGCGATTCCTGAACATAATCCAACACTGTGACGGCATGAATTCACTCAGTGCTGGTAGTGAGTTTTCTAAAAATGTCATTATAAAAACAGGAGGAAGGAAGTGAAGATAGGGTGAGATAACAACTGATATATAGCTAGATGTTTTAGATCAGGCAGAACTCAGGGGAGAGTATCACAAGCAAGCAGTAGTAGTAATTAGTGTTGTAACTCACAGTGTTGTCACTAAAGGTGTGAAAGTCAGGAATGATTCTAGGGGCCAACAAGTCTATGGAGGCCAAAATCAATTCCAAGAGGATTAATAATATACATTCACAAATCATGTTTCAATCCGTAGTAGTTTTGCCCTCTTTAAAACACATCTGATTCTATGCTCTGCTGCATGTTCTGAAACAGAACAGATCACAAGACTGTCAAAAAAACATATCTGACAGTTCAGCAGTCTAAAGTTACCAGTTAAAAGATAAGTTACTGTACATGTCAGGAAAAAAGACCACTACTCCTTCAAATCCTCAGTTTTCACAGTGACTACAATAAATAAGTAAATGGAAATAAATACATCTCTATAACTAAATAAAACAGTTTTTGCTTTAATGGACAAATATGCTGGGAATAATTTATTAACACTCTGCATCTGCAACTCGCCTATAAAATCATCAAGCTCAGGTTAAAATTCAACTCACTGAACATTTCAAAACGATCAAATAAAACATTGCTGAACTTTACATTTTATTTATAACCTCCATAAGCACATTGGTTTATTTAACTCAGTACAATAAAATAACTGTCTAAGCTTCTAAGCTACGAAATAAGATCAAATAAGAGAACTGAGATAAAAGAATATAGAAAAAACACACAAGAACAGAAATATTAATACACCATTAAAAGCTCATCAAACAACTCATATATGACAAGAGATGAAGGATCAAAGATTAAAGAACTTTGATGAGAAATATGCTGAGAACTAAGATATGAAATAAGAGCATTATGGTCTGTATTGTGAATCACAGAAATATAATGTATAGACACGTTTTGTGTTGCTCTTGTTCAAATCTAGCCCCTTCCCTACAAATACACATTTTTGTACTGGTATTTTTTCCTTACAAAAATATGAATCAGCCACTAAAAGCCACTGAAAAAAGAAACTAGAAGAGAGGGTGGGAAAGTGATAGAAGGTTAGACAGAGGGTTGAGAGCATGCCTGAAAATAACAGGTTCTCAGGTATGACTGAAGCAGTAAAAGGCAAGGCAGACACCGACAACAGAATATCTGGATAAGAGATTTTAGGTTTGGAATGACATGAGTCATTCCACACAGAGTGTTATTGTGTATTACTTTTCATGCAGCCTCAGACAGAACCCTCACAGGTGCTTCACTGACTGTCTGATACATGTTGTAAGTTGCTATTGGTTGGCTTTATGCAACTTTCTAGAGGATGGTCACGTTTTTATCAGTTCTGTAAGTGATGATAACAAGGTACCAGCTTTTGAGAAGGAACTAATCACTTGATTTGCCAAAGTGTTCCATCAAATCTTGACACACTTCATTTAACTACATATTCACAAGCAGAACAGTACATTCTGCTTTGTTTTGTGTCTTTACATAACTCTACATCATGTGACATAACACTTGCCTGTGATTGGCTAGAACATCATTCCCCCTAATGGCCTCAAAGCTGCTCTTGGCACAAAAGCAATACCACTGCAACTCAGTGAACTACACAGTCTGCCATAAACACAAAAGCTCAAGAGTTCACATCTCCAGGGAACAGAAATCACACTCACACAAACAATTACATAACTGTTCAGCAGAACCAGTCCTGTGTCAGTACCGATGAGAGTGCCACCTTGACATTTATAAATCACTTTTGAATGTGTTCACACTTTCATCTAAGCCTTTGATTGAAGAATACTTGGGTTCACAGCAAACTTTGGGGAGGAGGCTATTATGGGGGGAGTCAAAGGCCCTTCAGTGGGTCTTTAGGTAAGTATATACAATGACCTTTCAGATACAGGAGAGCAGACTGGATATGCAAGAACAGCAAGGTCAGGTTAAGGGCACATATGTTGCCTTTGGGCACTGTGTCCAAAAGTCTACACAAGACTCCATATAAGATCTGAAGGACGAACCATAGTGGACTCAGGAAAGGTTGAGAAGAAAATAACAGATGTTCTGATGATTTTATAATTCCCATCAGAAACAGGGTGCATGTTAAAGGGTGTGGATCATTTTTCTTCATCACTGGCCATATTTTGAAGTAGCAACAAAATATTTGAATTACACTTTAAATAACTGCATTGATCGGTTGGTCTACAATCGTTCCATAAGACTATAAAGCCCTGAATGTGGAGATTTTACATGTACCAACCTGCTTTATCAATAGGAGCTGCAATCAAATACATAATTAACAGCCAACTTTTTTGAAATGACTCCACAGTAAATCAATAGATATCTTACTGAAAATGCTGTTTTCAGTACAGGGCTGGTTTATAATGTTTCAAACACAGGAACTTGGCAACCCTGTGTCAAATGTATCCTGTAAAATAGCAAACAATATAACAAATTGTTAAACATTAAACAAACGTGCATGTAATAGTCTCAACACAGATCCAAAGTGCCTCTAATTGCACACCCACAGACTACCCACAATACTAACCATCTGATTGCTAACAAAAATACAGACCTGGCAAAAATCAAGTTTCAGGTTGGCTGCTACTGCAAGCCTTGCATGCTAGTTTTAGGCTTTTTGTATCTGGCATCTATGTTTGCAGGTTATTCTGGCAAGCATTGACCCTAATGCTGCATTTTTAGCCCAGAGATTTAACCAGTACTCATAGACTTCTTCCCTAAACTCAGTCTCTGTGTCAAAGTGCAGCTGTGTCTGAACTAATGCACTCCAAACGCAGCAAAGAGGTAAAGTTCAAAAGGGGAAGTCAAGAATATAGGTTAGGGGTTCTGTTTTTTCCTTTGAAGAACAGCATTCTGGGTCACGTTGGCTGGCTGGCCTGGTAAAACCCTGACCCATTTCTTCAACCCTAAGCGTTAAAGCCCTCAGCCCTGAGACACCGTGCAGAAAAACGAAATGTTCTGCTTCACTAACCAGGACACCCAGAAAGAGACCTGACCTCTGCTGCTTCTTCTGATCCATCAGGTTCTATCTACAGTGCTTCAGGATGGGATTAGAAAAAAGGGTTTTCAACCGTCTCTTAGGCCACAGTGCCCCAAAACTTCACTCCAAAGAGCGTGTCCATGAGCCCGCTGCAGCAGATTCCAGGAGAAGTGTGGCTTGCTTCCCCTTTCATCAACAAGGTCATGAAGACCACATGCTGGAAGAGGAAATCAAATTTCTCTGAAGTGAACGCAGAGCCGTGGCGATTTTACCCAGACCCTCGATGTCTCCAGCAGAGCATCCTGTGGTCAGGGGCTGGCAAAGATCGAAGCTTTTTTCAATGACGTGCTTACACTACCCATTAGACCTGTCCTGTTTTAGCCATTGATTTATTCGTTCACACCGCAGGAGGCTAATAAGCAGCAAAAGCTGCAAGAACAGGGTTTAATTTTCCAGGGACAAAGGAGATATTGAGGCAATTACAACAGCGGGAAAGGCAGGGTGCGTGTTAAACCTTGAAGGTCACCAATTGCCATCCAAATGACAGGAGCAAAAGACACTTCAATGGGATTATCAGGTTAATGTTACATACAAAAATGGCTGAAAATGGCCTGTTGGTGATGCATTATCTTGCTGACGTGCTGTGTGACATCTTCCAATATGAATATCCCAGTCTGCCCAATTGATTGAGACTATGCTGATAACTAATCAATTGCCTGCAACCAAGCTGGAAATGTGATTAATGTGGGGAGGTCAGCTAGCACAAAGGAACACAAAAGGCAAATGGCCATTTAACAGTTCACAGAAACCCATTCACTTTCATTATATATAATAGTGGTCATTATATATAAAAGTGGTCATTTTATTTTTTAATTGTTCACTTTGTGTGTTTCACAGAAGAAATTAAGTCATACAGGTTTGAAAACAAGTGAACACTACTGTTTTAGTTGAAATAGTGCTTCATAATAATCATAAAAAATAAGACATCCCGATAATACAGCAAAGGTATAATTTTCCATTCCTTTCCAGCATTTACAGTAAAACCTGAGAAAGAACGCAAAGTCAGAAATGAGCAAGAAGGAAAAGTATAAAAATTAGACATCAGAGATGTAGCCATGGCAACATCGCAGAGAGTTTTATTTTGGTTGTGTTTGAGGGCTTTTAACAGTTGTTTTTTGTCCAACAGGCTTCTCCAGAGACTCTTAAAGAGCATTCCTGAACACAGAGCAAAAGTGCTGCACGAAGCCAAAGCCACCAGCTTCAATAAGAAACTATTTATATGTGGCATTATAAAGAATTTATGCCACTGATAAAAACAGCATAAAACAAATCACGGAAAAAGCACCAACGATCTGACTGCAACCTAAATAGATCTGGGCATCTCCAGCTACATCACTATACAAACGTCACACCTTTGACACCTTTGCATGGGGCCCTGTATAGTTTATACCTGTATAGTTTATGCAGGCAAACATTAAATACACAGTTCAATACCTGCAAAAAAAATCACGATATATACACAAGACTGTGTCAGTACAGCCCTTTTATTACTTTTAGCTGAAAACAATGTCTGGCCCTAGGCTGTGTGACTGTGGCCATTGTTTTGTGTATGTGGTAAAAGGAATGTTTCCTTGCCTTTGGGGCATCCTGATAAATTCATAAGCTTTGAGAGCGACGTTTATTTAAGGTAGGAAAGAACAAACCAGTGACATGTTGTGTGTGATTTCTCTGCGAGACAGCGGGATCTTGAACAGCGGTCACAGCAAGCTGACAGTCCCCTCGCCAGCCCTCAACTGCTATAATTTATTGATGTGTTGTGCCCTGTACACGCAGCAGGACACTGAAGGGACGTGAGTGTGGCTTTCTACATCTCTATTCAGAAAAACTGAGACACAATGAAGCAACAGTGTTACAGTTGTGAGCATAAGTACAACCAGGAATGGGTGATAAAGCTACAAACATAATTTAACCATTCAATAACGGTTTTGCCTCTTTAGTTCTTTGATTTTAAACTAATAATCGCTGTCTGAGCACTTGAGTCCACTGATTGGATATTAGTTAAAAAGTATTAATAAAGTTGCATTTTATATCATTAACAAAATAAAATTTAGGCATATGGAGACACATTTTATATTTATCACCAAGCCTTAAGTACCATAGAAAATTAGATGTGGGTACAAACATAAACCATCTCAAGAGAAAACCAGATTTGAAGCTACACACTGAAACGCATGCAGAAAGGATTTGCCAAATCAATAATTCAAATGGATCTTGAAACAGGCTGTTTGAGCTGCTCTTATCTGCAGAGTGTGAGCCTCTTCTCTGCTGTCTTCTTAAGTTTCATCAGCCAGACTGTTATAATGCTGCCCTTAAACAGGTGACACCTGCACGCTGTCTTACTGCCGTTCATCCATAGAACTCCATCTAAGAATTCTGGGAATGATTACAGAAGCCTGTGTCTGGAAGCAACTGTTTTAACCAGAGTATGGAAGCGGAGTAGGAACGGATCGAAGAGTGAAGCCACATGAAGAGAATTTTAAAGTCAAAGCATCTGGGTTTTGTCTGGTCCACTACTACTCCAACACTAGCCTATAATACGACACATTTATGTGTCACAGTTACTGTAACACAGTTACATTTACTATAGACAAAAATGGATTTGAAAGATGGGACACAAAAATGGACACATCAGATGTGATAGTTTACACTATTACTAAAGGTTTCAAATTCAGGATCCACTGTAAACAGTCATGTACTGCTGTTGTGGTTGGTTTGAATAAAAACTCTACAAATTAAAAACACGGGAAAAACACATTTATGTTAGAGGTTTGTGATATGTAAATGATTTTTTGAGCAAGTTGCCAACCTAATTACATGAAATTAAATAAATCAGTATTATACAAAAATTATAATGTGAAAGATGGATGATGGCTCTCAAAAACTGCTTCTGTCTCAAACCTGGATAAGACATACCTCTGCATCTGACCCCATGTGAACCTTGTACCTCTGCCAGTGTCCGAGTGCCAAACTCATGCCCCCGAACCTTTCGTTGAACTGGGCAAGGCCTGAAATGTCACCATCTGTTAGCTTCGAACGTGCACTGAGACAAAGTTCCCTCTTAGCGGCGGCCTAATGGAGCAGCTGGAGAGAGAAAAAAGGTCTCCATTTCCCTTCAGCAATGCGTGAATATTTATTAGCATGACTCTTCCCTCTGCTCTGGTTCGCTCTCTGCGTTTGTTAGCATTCCTGTTATACATCCCCTCTGCTCATAGCTGTAATGACAGGGCTTTCTTTAAACCGTCCAGCTGAGGTGGTCCTAACTTTATCACGAACTCTCCAATGACCCAATTAATCTCAGCTACACACCAGGATTCATAGGCTGGTAACACATTCTTGTTACTGCTACTATTGCTGCTACGTTCTAACAAGCAATACCTGCAGTACTGCAATAAAACTGATGTCATGTGACAACAAACATCAGTCTTGATTTCTTCAAAGAATAGATGTTTAGCATTTTGTATGATTCCAATTTAAATTGGATTACAAAAAATCTGCAAATTAACAAATGAAAAACATTACAAAAATCTTTAAGTTTCTACAGTAAACAATATGCAAGGGTCATTTTATTCAAGCCTGATGACACAGTTGACATTTTATAATGCGTCTGCATCTCCTCATTATGACAGGCTGGGTGGAAACACTCATTTCAGTCCGGCTTGAATCTCAGCTTCTTTGCCAATTGCTACCTCAGACCAGAAACAAACAGAAGCTCAGAAATCTCACTGAGTAACATGCAGTGTCAGCAGCTGTAGATTAAAGCAACATCTTTTTTGACCAGGGAATGTTACAAACACGGCTCTACCATGCATGTGGCCAGCTTAAACATTTAGGCTCTCTAATGCAGCCATCTCAAGCTTAAACACAAACTGTGTCAATCCTTTCTCAGCCTCACAGGCAAGTGTGTCTGAGCAAATGAGAGCGTAGAAAGGACATCACAGGTTTTAACAACAAGGTTTGACGAAAAAAAATAGTCTCAATTTCCTAAAAAGTCCCTAAGTTCATCTAATAATTAAAATTGGCTTGTCCAAACTCAACTGGCTTGCTTCCCCTAACCATAAAGTGAGCTGTAGTTCCATTGTACTGAACCAACCTAAACATATTCTTTATAAATGCCTTTGGAATAATGTGATTAAATCAATAGCACAGTTTTTATTTTGGGGTGAGGCATTCCTTTAAATTTTGAAAGTGCTTGGAGACAAAAAAAAAAGATTCCTGTGCATCTTGCAGTGCTTCAAAGTACAAGTACTTGTTTATAAACGGCTCCTATTCAGAATAAAACTGGCCTGCTGCAGTAGAGACTAAACTGTTTCTTCTGTTCTTCAGTATTCTTAGCATTTTTTAATCAGTTACTGGTGCTTTGAAAGGCCATCGGATGTGCAGGAAGCCTCCAGATGGAGTGAAGATGCACCAGCCCAGCAAAAGACCATAATCCTGCAACCAAACTCAATTTATGTCCACGAAGAGCCTCGTAAGTGTCATTACTTGCTGATAGGCCTGACCGCACAAATGGAGGCGTTTTAAAAAGAGTCCAGGGGGAGAAAAAGCTCCCCCCCACACACTCACTCATCAAAGTCTCTCTGCCAAACCCTCCCACCAGCCAGCACTCTCAGTCAGTCAGACAGCAGCAAAAAGAACAAAACAGATAGAGAGGTTACTTACATTAAGGCTAAATTAAAACTCCAAATTAAAGGAGCGAGAGGAAAAAGTGCCTCATTTAGCAAGATGGAACAGAGTGTTTGCAAGAGAGAGAGGAAAAATAAAGGGTTGAGAGGCGAGTAAAAGAAATTAAATAAAACCTTTTAGAGGGGACTTCTCTGTGATGTTATTGGTTTTTCTCTGGCTTATTATATTGTAACAGGACAAAAGAGAAAGCTAATGACACAGGCTGTTACCCGTAGTCCAGTCAGCCCACCTCAGAAGCAATTAAGTGACAGAAAAACTGCAGTAACAACCTTTAGTTCTCACAGGCACAACGATATGCTGAACTTTTCATGGCCCTCAGAGAAAATCTTTTAAGCAAAACTCATGTCCTATAGACAAGTCAATATATAACAATGGAGCTGCCTAATGCTGTATAGAGACACAGTACTGCAGATTAAATCATGACTGCACAGCATAGTAAAATCTTATAACATCTTTGTTATGGGAATCACCAATGGCCACTCTTAACATTTTTAATAATGTTGCTGTGAAAACTGTAAAACTGCAAAAAAATTATTTTGTAAACATTATTTTATTAGTGATAATACATATTATCTCAGTACCAAAACTGCACATTAAAAGTTAATGTAAAAAAAAACAATAAAAACAGTGTAGTTTTGGTTTATGTAAACACAGTTAAAAGACGCTATAGATGGTTGATGGAAATATAGCTGTGTATATATGTAAGATATGCTGGAATGAAACTGATATAAATACTACAAAATATAAAATATTGGGTTTGTTGGAGTCAAAATGAAAATTCCTTAATCTCAGAATAGTGTGCTATCTGCCTCTTTATTGACACAAGTTTGTGATCTGGTGTAGGAATAATCATTTGCTTTGGTGGTTCATTCATTTCCTCTGTCTGTCTCTCTCTCTTTTTCTCCCTCTCTCTCTCTTTTTGTCTCTCTTTTTCTCCCTCTCTCTCTCTTTTTGTCTCTCTTTTTCTCCCTCTCTCTCTCTTTTTGTCTCTCT
>JBAJNP010014106.1:0-11333 GCA_036877545.1 Yasuhikotakia modesta | reverse complement strand
GTCCAGAAAGTCATTCATCAAAAAGTGGTTTGCGCCTTCGTCGTTAAAGGTGCGCGTGACGCTGTACGAATGATCATTTATTGTAACAGGTTTATAAGCAAATAAACAGGAGAGAGACTGACATCGGTTGATAGAGTCGGCCCTTGATCGGCCAGCCGCGTATATCCAGGTGGAGAGAGAGAAGAGAAGTGAGGAGAGCAGCATGAGATGTGAGTGTGCTTTAGATGGCGGCTGGGTTTGGCCTCTGGGGTGAAATTGACAGTCTGATTAATAAAATGAGCGCGAAACATTTCCCTCTTCATTTAGGAATATCATTATCCTTTGATTCTCTATTGTTCCTTCCTTCTGTTCTGGCTCTCCTTCTCCCTCTCTTCGCTCTGCCTTTCATTTTTCTTTGTCGATTATTTCACAGACGTTTTCGAACGAGAGGCATTAGTTCAAGATTTTATTTATTTATTTATTACATCCAATTAGAAGATACAACAACTGCGACGACGACTGTAGCGTTTTCCCGAACGAAATAAGGTATAGTTTGTATACAACTGTGTTACAGAATGAATGGCCGTATTATTTCGATGTCGTCAAAGAATGCGGTCAACTTCTTTAATGCATTTCTTTGCATTTTATTTATTTACTAGTTAATGTGTTTAACACTTCTCGTGTAACGCATCAAAGCAAACTGAGTAGGATAAACCTTTGTCACGAGAAACGGTGTTTTCGTTTAAATAATGGCATCGCCATTTTATAACATTGGTGTAATGTGCAAAATGTTATTGGAAGATTAAAACGTAGTTTTAAAATGTAGTTTTTAATCAAATGTTTACATTTTATGAAATTTATTAAGCGAGAAAATAGCTTCTGGTTTTTAGGTCAACGTTAGTGATGTAATAAAAACATTTACTGTTTATTGCTGCATAATTATACAATGCAGATCTCAAAACTGCCATCAGGCATCTTAATCATGACAAATAAATCTTTAAAACTAAAATGCTGGGCTGTTTTTAAGCCACAGAGGATAATATTTACACAAAACATATACCCATAAGGGCAGGAATGTATCTTTTACCCAATCCTATAGTGAGCACAATACAATTATTGTCGATCTTTAGCTGTTTATTTAAAATGTATTTGCCAAAGTGCGTCTCCTCCTACTCTGCAGAATTAGAAAGCAAAAAATAATTTCAATATGTGATCCTGAGGCGACAGTCTGTGCTCTCAAATCAAGTGTGCATGTGTGGGTGTGAGTAGCTACTGATGGAGGGGTTAAGCTCGCGCTGTTCCGCAAGTAGCCTAGAGAGGGTTCGAGACGCGCGCTGTTCTCGCGTTCTTTGGCGCCCTCGACAGTTTTCCGCAGAAAATACAACAGCAGAGAGTGGCGACTGTTCAACCTGCAAACACCGTTTAAGTTGTTCTGATCGGTGTGCCATTTTAACAGCTCTTGAGTAGCAGTCACAGTTTCTGTAGTTTAATAGATAAATTAAGCAAGATCATACTGACTTCTTATTTCCAGGCTTCGAATGCAGCAAATCTGAGTCGTCATTGATTGAACCCACTACTTATCAGTGATTTTTAATACTGATAAGTAACATTAACAATGAGTAACATTAACATTGCGTGTAGGACTGTCAGTCAACTTGTATACGGCCATTACAAAACGTACTGTAGGTAAGACAGCAGTTACATTGAAATGTTTCTGACAGAGATAAATCTCTGACCACCGAAAGCGTATAGCTTTCTTATAAAGGCAAAACCAAAACCAAAATAAGGTAAGGTAAAAAGGTATTTACGTATATTTATTTCAGTATGAGGGATGTTTACATATATTGTTTGTGCAAAGAATGTTTAATAATATAAAAAACAACAGCATTACTTCATACACGAAAGTAAAACATGTATTTATTTTAGTGAAACATCTAATGTGTTAATGTATATTATAACAGTATATCAGTGATATAAAATGAGCAGTTACGGCAAGTAAAAATGTTTGATTTTGTTTGTGCTTCATTCGTTTGAACTTTACTATTTTTTAAGGCATTAATAGACCAGAAAATTAGACTAAAATAAAGTCTTTATACTGGAATGAGGCTGTTCTTGCTTCTTCACAAATGCAATTCATTAAATCGCGGTATAATTCCGGAAGTACCCCTTCCTGTCAAAATGAGCGATTTTAAACTGCCAGTACAGATTTACCTGTATTTTGACAACTGTGTAACGTTACAACGTTTCAGAAAAGCAGCAATAATAATAATAAAATCTGTGCAACTCGCTGAGAGGAATGATAACGTTATGACAGCACTGGCGTTTGCACTTTTAAACATTTTAGTGTTTGTTAATATATTAACATTAAGGTTATATTAATATTAAGCAAAAGAGGTTTTTAAGTTTATTAAAGCACTCATTGCGAGAGTTAATGAACTGTAGGTGTTATAAAGGCACGTCTGGCCAATGACGGGTAAGATCAGAGCGCCCGCAGATATAAAGTGACTTCTGTCACCACAGCTGACGCTGTTTTAAGCCGTCATGCACTGCTTCAAATCAGACAGCGCGCACCATTGTGACGTTATCATTAAAGTGCAGTTAAATAGACCATCCGATTACCCCCCGCTTAATTTTACAAGCGTTTACTTATTTATTTTTCCCTCGTGTTTTCTTTATTATTTTGTTTTCTTTTTGACTGATTGTGTTTAACCGCACATACCGGCTGCTGTGTATGTTACAGTGTTTACCGTTTTGTTGTATGGAGCTTTTGTATTCAATAAATAAATAAAAAAACTTCCGATTACCCGACTAAGGGTAAGTGAAGCGGTGTATCGCTACTTACGGTGCCATGCAACGCAAGCAAAACTAATGGCTGAATTCTTTCACAGGAGAGTTAGTGCTCTAATTCTAAACAACGACCCACCAATCTCAGCTTTTACTATTTCCCAGCAAAAAAGAACTAAGGAAGGCATGAGCGAGACACGAGATGCAGAGCATTGTTTTATGTGATGCTGTTTCCTATAGTGACACCGACAACCAGAACACGTTGAAACGGCAATTGACTCCAGCTCACCAAGTGAACCAAAGAATCTTGGCTAAATTTTGGCAACGTCAACAGAGATGGTGTCATCAGGTTTATCAGCCCCATTGTTTTGCTAGCTAAACAAGAGGAATAGATGCACTGCTTCAACAAGCACTTCTGATACTTCCGCTGTGATGAGGTCTGTTGTTACATTCTTTGCTCCCTTGTCCTCTAAGTCAGCCATCTTTAAGGGCATGTCAATTGCGTCTTAGATCCACTCCATTAGTGGAGAAAATAATGTGCGGACGGTAGGCAGAGACAAAACACTTCAGCATGAGATGCACCAGGTTTCCTCACCTCCTCCGAGTGTAATGAGTGAACTGACATGTGTGAGGACTGAGGAGCATCAGTATTGAGAAGCACCCATTGCTGTTTCCTGTTGGTCTCTGCCTCTGCTCATAGGGGGAGGCGCTAAGACATAAGAAGAGGAAGGAAAGAAAACAGGAACGCACAAATATTAAAAGTGAGAAGTACCCTAGAGCAGCTCTCACAGATGTCTGATGATGTCCGATGACGCTAACGGATGATGTTTTCTCAGAATGGACCTGGACTAATAAAGTTACTGAAGTTATTTTCTATGTTTCTAAGTTCTATGTCTGTGTCTGTTTAAGAGGATTGGAACTTGTGTATCTAATAAACTTTCATTATATCTATGAAACAGATTAAAATTATTTCCTCAAGTAACTTTGTTTTGTAATTAAAAGACAGAACTGCCATTTTTTGTGAACTGAATTGTGAACTGTTGCTTTAAGATATTTATCTTTTAAGCTTTTTCCACTTGAAAAGCATTGAGAGAGTTCCTACAATCTTCTTAGGCTTGTGATGTTATTGGGAAAATAGATGCAAGACTGTAACATATAATAGTATTTGTTTGCTTCTTTCTTTTATGTTTATGTGTTTATTTCTCCAGATTCATCTCCAGCAACATTTTAACGTGGTACAGAACGATATACGTGTAAGATGGGATAAGCATGAAAGAAAAGCGGAAAAACAGAATACAAGTGTTTGTAATTTTTTGAGAGTCGCTCGCCCCCTGGTGGCCGCTGACATGCAAGACCAGTATTTAATGCAAACAAATGACTGAATTTTACAAACAAAACAAGCGCCTGAAACAATACAAGTAAATGCAATTTACATTTTTGATGTTTAGAAACAACAGCTTCATTGCGGCCTCTCTGGCAGTGGGAAGTGATTCGGGGTTTCAGCCGTTGTCTGTTTATATTCATTTGTCTGCATACAGAAATGTGAAACGATTTATGAATGTTTCAGAACATCATTCACCAGAAAAACATCAGAACTTATTAGCTGTTGATATATGCGTTGAGCTTTAGTCAAAAACAAACAAAGCAACAGAAACTAGTGCTGAAATGAAACACATGGGCACTTGTATTGGCTTATTTTGTGATCTTCCATTTATTATTTTTAGTATTTCATAATGCATTTAATGAAAAACGTTTAATCGTTTCATTTTTAGTAATTTGGCTATCCGTATTAAAAGGGTTTCGTGAGATCATTTTGTCATTACTAAAAAGCAATCATTGTTTTTTAAGTAGTGCTAAATTTATAGTCACAATTATTTAACATAACAAAGTAACCTGCCTTCACAGTACAGCGGATAATGCATCCTTCATATAAGGGAACAGGATAATATTTTAGAAAACATATTACAGCGGAAAAGCCGTCGGCTCAGAGAACAGCAATGATCCCCTGAAAAAGAAACGCAGTCGCTGTGAAGATTCAGTCTTGTGCTGTTTTGGTTGAAAACGTTCAACTGCGTTACGCTCCAGTGTTGGAGGGGCTGAAATATAGTAAATATTGAAACGGCTGGAAACAGTCTCCCTTTCAATTGGGTAAATATGAATCTGTGATGACTTATCACATGGTGTCTTCATAAATATAGGTTAATACATAAATATAGGCCTATACTAATAATTACATTTTAACCTAAAAATAGTTGTAATGCCTCAGCATTTACAAAAAAAATCCATCGCATTGATCTAGATTTTACAGTTTCTGTGGCGTGTCAAACACATACAGGTTTGTTGTAACAGCAGTAGCTGAGGTTACATTGTGATGTTTATTAGCTGTTGTAACACGTTTTTTACAATGAATGGCCAGCGTACAAGTTACGATATGCATTCATTAATGATATGAATTAATATGTGTCACTTGGATGGCACTGCTGAAGTATTTTCTTATGAACTTACACTGCCACCCAGTGTTTAAAATATATTACTGCCGATGGGTCCTTTGCCGTTTATAAGCTATAGATAAAAACAAAGATTTTTCATTTCTGTGTTAAAAACATGCGCGTACGAGGGCAGGTATTCTAATACGGTACATTATAATATTCTAATACTATTTTTACAGCACATAAATTGTGACCATAAACATTTATGGGATTTGGCTTGTGGCACACAGATTGCACACAATGTGTTTTGCTTTGCTTTAGATACAATGTGTCTAATTACCAAATACAGAATAATGCATATCTTAAATGTAAATAAATTAGTTATTACCGGAACCTCAATAGCCTACCCTGGTATCCCTGACAACAAAGGAAAAGGAAATCAGCAAAGGAAATGTGCTGTTTATCTGTTTATTTACTTAACAGATTTTAAGCAGAATTTTAATCGCGTTGAAACCTGCACATTTTTTCACTTTATGGTTCCCATGTTACCATGTCTGTATTGTTCACTTTCAGTGTAACTGTTAGCACGTCACATGCGGACATCCAGCCAATCATGTTCCAGGTTATCTGACCTGTGTGATTAGTCCGGAAATTAAACATAAAAACAGTCACAGAGATGCTTCTTGAGTTCCGTGTTCCCTGGTTTAGGAAATGTATCAGACGACGAGTTCAGCCGCGCGAGGTGCAAGAATGAACGCAGAGGGATTCGAGGGGGAATGTGCTCGTTTTCCCCCGTATTCCTTCGGGACGCGCGCAATCCGCTGTCCGGCAGAAACTGCCTCTTCTGCCGCGATCAGCCCAGAGTCTCTCCAGCCCTACGCGCTGAATGGCGCAGTCACTTTGGGGTGTTATTTCGGCAACAGTTGTTGTGGTTGCAGACTTTCCCAAAACACTGTGGACAGTCAGTCAAAAGCCTTATGGATATGACCGTTTCCAGCAACTCCACGCAGCACTACGGCGATTCCTTTTGCAGGTTTCAGGAGTTCTGCCAGGGCTGCACGGGATCCTGCCCCTCTGCTTATGCAGATTTACCTGTAGTTCACAGAGCAGTGGCCAGAGGTCTCACACGCGAGACTTGTTTGCCAATGGAAGGCCGCCAGCCACGGGACCGGTCAAACAATTGTAACAGTCAATTTAATGGCTGTAAATAGCAGACTCGGAGACTCTGGGATCTATCATTAACAGGTACGAGTCTGTGACAGTGATCATTAAAAAATCAGTACCTGCGCAATTCAGCTCGAAGCAAACGAATTTGCAATGAATCAGTAACGTCATGTTGTTGGTAGTTCCTGTTATTTAAATGTATTTGTTTGATCTCGCAGAGATGTAAGACTTAAGAGACTGAAGAATAAGACTTAAGCTCAAATAAACTCGTTGTTTTAGGTACTAACGTACATGCAGTTTTGGGCGATTAATGACTGAATCAGATCAGTGACATTTTTATTCCCTCAGATGAAACCGCACCGCGCGGGAGAAAGAAGCGGGCTGCGTTCACACGATACACCAGCGCCAAATTCATTACAAAGGAGAAGAGACGGCAGATCGCGTCTACCAACCTGTCTGACAGACAAGTGACTGTATGGGTTCAAAACCGTCGAGTTAAGGATAAGAAAATAGTACCCAAAGTTTCTATAGAATCTTATTATTAAAAAATCGTTTAAATGTTTATTTATATGACGAATTTATGAAGCAATTTATATACTTATATACTTTAGCCTTGCTGTTTTCTATAATCAGTTTTATTTAAACAACATATACAGATACAGGCCTACACCTAGTTTTTATCTTTCACCTGCAAGAGAGTTAAACTGTAATAAAAATGCTTATAATTGTGGGCAATTTGTGTTTTTAATTCATTTTTAAGGACACATTTATTTTAAATAATTTTTTCATGGTTTATTAATTACAAAAAGAAAAATTACATAATAATCGCAAATTATTATGTACAATACATGTATAAAATAATGTATAAAAATGATTACAAATAATTACGGTTTTCGTGACGACAACAGCTGCTTGGGAAACATGTCTGAATCATGGTCTGCTGTAGCTGCGCGCTCGCGACAGTGAACCACAGAACCACCGGATCCCCGCACTTATTTATTTTGGGTTTTTGTAATGAAAATACGCAACCGGCACATTAACAATAGCGAGCTGTTTATATTGTGTTTGGTTTTTTATTCATTTAAATGAGAAAATCCATTCTGAATTTTAGACAAGAAAAGACACGAGTCCCTCATATATTACTGTTTGATATAATTTTACACCAGTTTTTATTTTTCATTTTGAAACCGGGTCTTCTCGCTGACCTTGAGACTCATTGTCAAACTAGACCTTGACTCACAGACCCGCGGGATTAAACTTCCCACGCGGACTCTGTCTCGCCATCTACCGGTCAGCCCGCGTCAGCCGCGCGTGAAGCCGATATTTAACTACACAAATCTAACGCAAATCTAGAATCTAATGCAACTGACATGTTGTCTGAAAGAGAAAATTGTGTCCTAAGTGATATTATATGAGTTATAATATAGTTATTATACCCATCAGGAATGAGAGCTGTGTGTAAAACAGTATGATTAAAACGCCCATGTTTGATCATAGCGTGACTATCTGCATGTCAACGTATTGTAAATAAAACTCATATTATCACATGATATTACACTGTCTTTAATTAAATGCAATTGACTTGTTTAGGTACATCTTTGTCGTTAGATTTCGATCTTGATCTAAACAGTGTTTAATACGGCTGCCATCTTCGTTTAAACAAACGTATAATGTTAAACAAGTGAGGCTTGTAACACGCCTCAGAAAGTGAAAAGCCTAAAGAAGCCGCATTTTAAAGGTTTTCACGAATTTACTGGACTTGTAAAAGTGGGTGGTTGTATGTCTCCCCTGTTTCCGGGGATGCTGCGTTTACAATAGTTATTTTGTCTGCATGGTAAACTGCTTCAGACTGGTTGTGGACAAACCTTTGTAGGTAAGAAAAAATGTATTTTATATGTTCTTCTTTTTTAAAATGTGCAAAACTGAGCACAATGATATCCAATATCTTATAAATCTTATACAACATTACACTGGCTCCGCTTTTGCACAGATAACAAATGTTCGAGTTCAATGTAACCAAAAAGTATCACCGTTTTCCTTTAAAACAAATGACTGGTTTAAACACCACGTGCGTATCAACGAAGAACTATTAACAGATTAAATAATGGTATATCAAATATTGAAATACAGTAAATATTTTGTTTTACAAATATTCACTTTTATCAAACGCATTATGCATTTAAACTGTACGGCTGTGTATTACTTGGGGGACAAAATTCAGAATGGTTTAAAAATGTCAGCTAATGGAGGAACGGTTCACAACTGATCAAAAACATGTAAACATGCGTTCCAAGCGTCTTTAGTTGTGCCTGCAGATGCCCTGCCGTCTGAAATGTAAAACTCTTGCTTTATAAACGCTATCAGAGACGCATACATGCGTTTTAAACAATAAAAACAACAAAGGGAAAAAACAAAGGTAATGAAATAAAAATGAAAACCATTACAATAAAAATAGCCAGCGCGGTGTCGTGTAGCCACATATTAGCAAATATCATTTTACATTAACTAATTGCTTTACAGCTAATTATTGATTTTTATTGATTATTTCCGTTTTAAATACGCATTTCTCAAATAAAGAAGCATGTTTCTCATCTCTTGCGTATGACGACGCTTTTGGTTTGTGTTAATTGTATCGTTGTTGTAACCAAATCTGAAAACGTGTGAGGGTGATCTTTCATTTGTATGCAATGCAGGCTATTTTTCATCCATTTTTCATTTCTATTTCTGACTTTGCTGCACCACTTTCACAACGTGGGCGGGGCTATGTATTTTACTTTGCATATCACGTGACTGTGCATTAACAAATCAACAATTACCTTGCCAGTATTCTTTAGGGGTAACTAAAAACGACTGTAAGAAGCAGTCGGTTGAGCCCATCAGAAATGTGTGAGCACAATCTCGTTAGTTCTGGCTACGTTGCTCCCCTCTTAAATTTTCACCCCTCTGATTCCTTGTACCTTCAAAACTTGCGAGGCAATGGAGCCCATCTGACTGGGCTTCCACAGATATCCTACGGTGGAAGAGAGGTGTGTTCGCTCCCGTGGAGTTGTCCAAATTCGTGCGTTACCCCGACTCAGAGCCGCGCCTACAGTGGCTACTCTCAGCCGTTTTTCAGCAATTCGGCCGCTGTGAGCGCTAGCCTCAACAAGGGCTCGCTGGAGGAATCCGGGAGGAACTATTTCCAAGATGTCAGCCACAAATCAGGGGAACCAGGTCGACCTAATGCACCCTTAGTAAATGAGCGAGGAATCTCTGGATCTCCCAGCAAGTATGAAGTTTCAAACTCAGAAAGGCGACATCAAAACCGGGCTGCACAGAATAACTCCACTGACCAGCCGGTGACCGATGGGACAAATCAGTCCGCCAGCGCTCCGGTCCAGCCGTCACTATGCGACCAGAGGGTTAGCGCAACCCTCTCTGATGGTACGCAGCTTCTTGCTTGACTCTTCCGTCATATACATCTTACGCTGTGCCTAGATGTCACCTTGATTTTTGTGGATTGTACTGCTTGTTTTTATTGTGTGGTATGTTTAAAACAGCGTGCTTTGTTGCATTCCTACTCAGCACTTTCCAAACTAGTGTGTTATTTTCATGCAGGCAGATTAAAATCATTCAGTACGGCATAAAATCACAGGACGGCATCTCAGATCAGTTATGGGCCGTGGGTGTGTGTCGGTGACTGATAATAATGATGACGAGGACACTATTCGTTAATTCATTGTTCTTCCCCATTCCCAGGGCTTCCATGGTGTCCGTCACACGTGAGATCCAGAAAAAAGAGAAAACCTTACACGAAGCCACAGCTAGCCGAACTGGAAAACGAATTTCTGATAAACGAGTTTATAAACCGACAGAAGCGGAAGGAGCTTTCAGACAGACTGGAACTGAGCGACCAGCAAGTGAAAATCTGGTTCCAGAACCGTAGGATGAAGAAAAAAAGGCTCTTGATGCGCGAGCATTCCTTCACTATGTACTAGCACGAACAATTGTAGGATTTGTTTGTTTGTTTAGTGGTGACTTGCGTACAACACCGACTGGGATCCACCAAACGCCTCTGATTCTCGAGGAAATTAAAGATACTTTACAGCAACATACGATGTATATTTCAGATTGATATTTATTTCTATTGCATTTGTGTGTCTTTTGGATGTTTTATAGTGGATTTACAGGATTCCAAGTAATGTCCGCTTGTAGAGCCAAACAATAAGATGTTTAGCACACAATACAAATGATCAGACTGCATAAATTAAAATACTGCATTCAACTGCATTTAAAATTCAAGTATTTAAAAGCGCAGAGACGCAATGGGCAGCTAACATTCTTCACATTTCCACTTCAGAAACGTTCCAGTTCTTCACGAGATGTCACGAATTTGTGTCTTCAAATCTGGGAATGACGTTTTGGCTTTTTCGTAGACTGTGAAAAAGCATACTAGCATAAAAGCATACATTCATACAAAAAATGTATTATGTGTAATATTTATAAAGTCTGCTTTACAGTCAACATCTTGCCATTCTTACCATATTTGTGGGTTTTAATTCAGTGGGTGATTCCGAAACGCAAAATAGGAAAAAAACAGGAGTAAACGAGTCCAAGCTCAAGTTCGTGTAACCTTTTATGTACGTATTAATTCAGATTAACCCTGCTAATAAATTTAAACCGAAGCATTAAGCGTCATAACCTGGTAACTTATCCCGGGCGTTATATACGTAAAACCTCTCTTTTTCAATGTATTTACGTATTTTTTAAGGAACTACAAGACCAAAAACATTAAGCGTAGACTATACCTAGACTGTGGATACATATTTCAAAACGCAATCTCGTGTTGTTTAACTTAAAGGAATTTAATTCACATTGCGATTAAGACATTTCTAATGCCTATTTTAGTATGCTAATGATATGGGTTATATCGAAGAGACCGTTTTAATACGTTAACGTTTAAGTAAATTGTTACTACATATACTATTACTATTACTA
>JBAJNP010014105.1:0-11336 GCA_036877545.1 Yasuhikotakia modesta | reverse complement strand
GAATGTCTTTTAAATATTTTCAAAGGTATAGAGCTGTTTGAACAAGTGGGCTGTTGTAGTTCTGAACTGACTGTACAGTTTTAAATGAGCTGAGCTGTGCCGGGAGGAATAAAAATTTGCGTTGGAATTAGAAACGAAAATCTGTGCTAGTTTTAACCAATTATTGACCATTATTAATTTAAACACACAGCTGGTTAAATCTGACATTGACAATTGTTTACTTTATGTACTGTACTGTGTTTTATGCACATCTCTACTGAATATTAATGTTATATCACAATTTGCGTTAAGACACAGCACTGTTTGCTTCAGTTTTGATGTAGCGTTGTGCTCTTAAATGTACATATTTTACTTGGGTTACATGATAAACCCATAATTTGTTGTTTTTTACCACACTGTGTGAACCAATTGTTCATTGTATGTTAACCATCTACATCTCTGATGTCTCCAGGTTCGTTTATGGAAGGGAGGTTAGCAGTCACCCAAAAAGGAGGTCACCACGAAACAGAGGAGGGGTCGTACCACACTACACAGGACCCAGACAGAGACCTCCCACCAATCACCGCCGCCCCCCCTTTCGGTAGCCTCGACCACCACCCGCCTTTTAAACCCTACCTGCCTTACGACCCACGGCGTGAGAGCCATGAGCAGTATTTCCAGGACAGCGGGGGGCCGTCTCACCATCCCACCATGTCGTCCTCCAGATCCCATCTTCTCAGAGGTCCATCCACACAGCTGGTCCCACGTGAGGACGCTCCTCCGTTCTCGGATGCGGCGGATTTCAGACCCACACCGCTGGCTCCAACTTCAGCTCTCACCCAGCCGTACATGTCCAGAGTTCATCATGGACCTTCAGCAGAGCAGAGAAGAAGCTCAGAAGATCCTCATGTGACCACCACCAAAGGATCACTGACCACCATAGACACCTACACAGCCACAGCCTCTTCCATAAACAAAGAGTTAGATGCAGGGAGCGACACCATGTCCTCCAACATCAGGCCTGAAGATCCAGCCATCCAGGTGAAAAATGATGCTTCAGGAACTGATGTCACTGCAGCCGCATCATCGGTGTCGGGGGAGTTGGATGACGAGACGACGACCTCCACCATAATCACAACAACAGTTATCACCAACATCCAGACACAAGGTATCATTTACATACTAAATTCCATGAATGTTTCCATACCGAACGTTTTCCAAAAATGTTATGTTTAATGTTCTTAAGCACATTTTTCTTCTTACTAATATTTTGCAAAACTACTTTTGTTGCATTGGGTTTCTGGGGTGAGAAATTACTTTCATTAAATATGTCACAAGTTCACAGAAGGAAGCACTAATCATTTTAACAGTTACTGCGCCAACCAAACTGTTTACATAAAGTTCACAAAAATAGTGAACAGAGCTGAAACATCTAGTGGTTCTAACTCTATAAAGCATCATGTTTTGACCAAAACATACATTTATATCAAAGACTCATGGGTGTTTACAAAACTCAACAGCAAAAATCACTTAGTCAACTTCTTTAGTTGTTTAGTTTTAATAGCCTCACAACAGCAAACTTGAAAGTTTCACAGAACTTTGCAAAGTTTTAAACTGAAAAATCCACTTAATAAAAAGTTTCATGCATCATCACAGGTCCGGAAAATCCAAAAATAAGGTCCAAATAGCAAATCTGCACAAAATGTGTGTAAATGTTTTTTTTTTCAGCATTTACACATTCCAAATAGAGTCCATGTTTAATGAGAACACATTTCTGATTAAAGCGCTGCAAACTGCAGTAATGAGCATGGCTGGATTTTTAATGAGCATGTTCAGATTGTCTCCACTAAACCATAGCAATATCTGTTTAAAGTGTTATATTTGTCATAACTAATGAAGCTCAGTTTAATTTTGTAATGTCAATTTCTTGCTTTCATAACTTCACGTGTAGCTTTGGACTCATGGAATATGAAGCATGTTTTCCATGTGGGATGTGGGATTGTGGGATGTATTTGTTTCACATGTGAAATTCGTGTGTATTTTCGTGTGTAATTTTAATCATTAAACGCTATTTTCAAGGCCAATGGAAGCTGAAGGTTGACAGTAAGTGTTGTCCATTGTTTTCTGCTCTGCTCATAAGTGCAGATGTTGCTACGGGAACTTTAAGTATTGCTGTGAAAGAATAATCTTGTATCCCATAATAACTAAGTGGAGAATATGGAGTGAGTTTAAGTTCTACAGAGAACGTATGACCAGCAGTGAGACATAAAGGAGCAGAGCAGAAAGGCCTCTTTCTTGCTTTAATTGACATTTCTTTCTCTCTCCCACTCTCTTTCTCTCTCTCTCGTGTTATGCAGCTCCATGCAGCACCAATTTTACAGCACCGGGGGGCTACATAGAGACCCCACAGCAGGCCGGCAGCTGGTACAATACAAACATGGACTGCACATACACCGTGACCGTCTACATGGGCTACGGGGTTGAAATTCAGGTAAATAAATGTCAAATGTTCTGCTGTTATTGACTAAATTTCTGTTTCTGGTCATTCTGGTCTGGTCAACATTCTGAGCTAAATGTTAATTGCATGCTAATGGTAAAAATGACTTATGCTTTCAAACAGGTTTCCTGATCATTCTTCATGTGTGTCATTGGTCACTCAAACAGAAAGTCCCGCCCTAATCTCTAAATGAAGAGTTTGATAGGATTGTTTTGAACTTCTTTGACTGGTTTTCTCAAGGATCACAAGATTTGTTTAGAGGCCTTGTACATAAATAGCTACCAATGGATTCATCTATTCCGGTATTAATGGCTCTGTTCCAAACTTGGTGAGCTGCCTAACCAGACAGCATTTTAACACTCTAGACACAAAGGCTGTTCCAAACAGCACTGTTGGCAGCAAAATTGGGCTTGATTCAGGATTTTTCTAGAATGTAGGTCAGCATTCAAATCTTTAAACTAATATGGCTGACATAGCTCAGGAAATTGCAGTTTTAAATATTTAAAGTCTTTTATTCTGTGTAATCGAAAATATTATGATATATTTTTCATATTTTTCATGATTTATTTTATAAATTATTACAATTTTTAGTAACATGAGCGACAGTAACTGTCGGCGATGTTGAAAATGTATGCAACTTTATGCAAATGACCGCCAGTCCCAACCACCAATGGGGATGCAGACGGTGATCCATCGCCTGTTACAAATCAGAAACTGGGGTTGAGTAAAGCCATCATTATAAAGTAGCTGCCTATATAGGCAATAGTCAGCAAGTGGGCTTGCCAGTATTTGGAACACAGCCATAATATTTACCCACACAAGATTCAGCCTCATCCGTATGATTAACTGCAGACTCCTTTCATAAAATATACAATAGCCGTTATATCCCTCCCCTTTCAGATGGCTTAGCTAATATATCTTGATGTATTAGCCTAGCAGGCGTACTGCTGTGGTCTTTAAACCAGGAGAGTGAGATGGACTATGAGGGGGGCGTGTCAATGTTTCATCTCATTTCTTCTCTCCTTGTACAGTCTTGTTAACCTGGGACAGTGTATAAATATCCGTCTGTTTCTTAGCAATTCTTCAGTGTGACTGATACGCGCAGGAGCCGTGTGGGTCCTCCCCTAATTAATTGCTTATGGATTATCTGTCCGTTCTTTTGTTTGTTTACGGTGTTTTTTACGTGACACTGTTAAACTGTCTCTCAGGCAACTCTTAACTTAATTAAAGCTGCCTCATCCTTCTGCTGATAGACAAAAATAATGCTTCACTCGGGCAATGCCAGGGCCTGCTTTGCATTTGCTGTGATCATGTGACACAGTGTGTTTGATGGGTCTGTAGGCGTTTTAGAGACTTTAAATGGTTAAGCAATTTACTGATCTAGAATCAGCAATATGGGCCTTTTACAATCCATCTACAAAACCCTTTAAAGATCATTGACTTTGAGGCCGTACCCAACTCGCAGTTTCAGGTTGTAAAATTTTTCCCCAATGTTTCCATTAATTAACAAAAATGTTACTGACAATAGTTTGTGAAATGTTTACAACATTCAGTTTTTTAGACATTAACGCTGTAACGTTTTTTAAACATTCCACTGACTTAAAAATAACATTTTTGATACATAATATATAATGTGAGATTAGTTTTTGAATTGGATTGTTTTGAGAAAATGTTAAGAGAGCATTGTGAGAACATAGCTAGTTGATCTCAGAACTCTGATGTAGGTCTTCAGGAAAGTTAAACCTCATTTAAACCGTTTTCATCATTAAATAGTTTAACGCGTTACATTATATGAAGTGTCTGAATGCTAGTTTCATGTCTTGTGGTCATGGTCTTCACCTGCTGTGTTCCTGTGGGAATCAGCAGTTATAGGTGATGGGATGTGGTTGATCTTGCGTGTTAGAGGTTCTGCATGGACAGAAATTCGTCACCTGTACAGACCAAACCTGCTGATCCAGGCCAAACGGCTAAACCCTCATCAGTCTGAGCTCAGTAGAGAGAGTTCAGGTCATGCCTCAGTCTTTCTTTAATACCCAGAGAGTGAACTTTAGTCTCCATCTCCCCTGAGAGGAACGTCCTGCAGAAGTCTCATGAAATGAGTCATCTGAGGAGATGCTGTAGGGCTTTATGTTCCTGGACTTCTGTTTGTGGGTCATTTTCCGAATAGAAATCAAGTTAATTTGTCCTAAATACCCAGCTACCACTATTAGGTTGTAGGAACATTTTTCTTTCCATTAGGTACAAAAACATTAAAGAAATATATTTTTAAAGTTCTCAAAAGCATTTTGAAAACATTCACGTTACATTATTAAAAATATAAAAATCTATCTGTTAAATTTTTTCCAACAGTGCTTTATATATAAGATAAATAATGTTGCAGTAATGTTCTACCACTGTTACTGCAAGAACATTTTAAACAATACTTTTAACTTTAAGAAGAACTTTTGAGAACGTTCCCTGTTTGCTGTGTATTTGTTTTCTGGTTATGTAACAGATATTTTCTGTAACATTTATTGCACCTTATGGAAATATTGTGTCATTATAGATGTGAGGGTCTTTTCGATATTAAGCGTGGGACACTGTTGCCCCTTATATTAAAAATATGTGGATGAAATTCCTGTGTAAAAACGCCTCATAAATCGTTGTTCGACAGTATATCCAAACATAAAAGCATAGTGAGTCTTGTAAGTGCCTTCAATTTCAGATTCTCAAGTATTACTGCCTGAACGTTTAGTTTAGTGTAATGATCTTTACGCTGATGTTGCCCGCAAGCAAGACGTATCTTGTCGATTAGGACGGAGCAGAAAGCTCAATTCTGTTTTGGACTGAGTACATGTTTAATGTGGCCTCCTAGTGCTTGGAGATCATTTCTGTCTATTCAGCCATGACAGTTGCCATGACTCTGGGTATTATCACTGCTTGTAAACAATTATCGCATTATTAGAAGAACAAGAAGGAACATTGGGAATTCAGTGAGTCTGAAGTGAGGTTCCTCAGAGCACAAACCGCTCTACAGCTGTTCTATACACACTTTGCACCTAAATTTGGCCTGTTAGCCTAAATTGCTGCTTCCTGCATTTGTCTAGCTGTCAGAAGCATATTACTTCCTGGTTGTAGTTTTTTCTGTTTCCTTTAATGCGGTGTGGATTTTGAAACTTTCTTTTCCTCTTTAGAATTGTGTCCTAGATGTCATACCACCTACATGATAGAGTAAAAAATGTCTATGAGCTATAAACAGCTGTGTGAGATTTGCCCCTGGTAACTAATGTACCAAAACCATGTTTGCTCTTATTCTTGATACCTCAGATAATGTATTTGTTCATGACTTTAATAGGCGATTGATAAATGCTCTGCATTTTGACAATAATATTAACCATTAGTTAATTAGAAATTACTGCAATATTCTCCTCAGCTACAGTTTTTTGCAGCTATTGAAACTGTCCATTTCCTGAGGAACGAAGCAGCTGGCATTGAAATGGACTGTGTTGTCTTTTTCATGGTTTGTAGATTTTTGCTTTTGTATTATTCATGCAAGGCTCTTTGGATGAGTGCTTGGGATGTTACACTTAGCATTTCTGGGTTGCCTAAACGATGTAGCCTTTTTGACTCCGCTCAACCTAATCTTGGTGATAATGCATCTCAAGTTCAGATACATGGGCCTGCAGACACGGCCTGGTTGTGTGCAGAAGCTCCAGGAGTTGATGTGGCAATATGGATCGGATGCTTAAACGGCACCGTGAGCTGTGAGAGGGTCAAACTCAAGCAGATGTTCACTGGAGTGAGAGGGATCCATAAGTCATCTTCAGAACCGTGGGTGGTGTGTGGATATCGACTGGGAGTCGATACTCTCAACTGTTCTGGATTAAGTGGATCCTGTGTACAGTTTAATAATATATAGTTCAGACTTAAGCCTGTTTGCACTGATAGCTAAGATTGATCTGGGTCAGTTTAAAACCCAAAGGGTCTGTTAGCTGGTCTATACACAGTGTTTTTTGGCTAATTAAGGACTATACGTACATTCTATAGACACTCATAATTGCTGAGGGTCAGAACTTATATGTTAAGCTTATTTCTTTTTGGTTTAAATTCCATTTTTAACAAAACTATGGAATTTTCCGGAGATTGAAAGATCTGTTGCAGTTCAGTTATGTTATGGTTTCTTTCCAAAATCTACTTTTAGAAGTAGATTATTATATTACTATAATTAAAATTAAATCATTATAATGTAACTCTCATTTGGTCTCGCAAATTAGACCATCCTTATTAACCAGATTTAATATATGTATCTATAAATAGCCACGCCTTTGTTTTAACTTGCTCAGATGTGAAACTGGGCTATTTTAGTTCTTTTGAAACGTTGGTACTCTCAGGCTTTTCATTTTTCACAATTTCATTTGCCCACATCTCACTTATAACTACAGGGCTAATGGTCAAGCATTATTAATAGCCTGTCAGTTGTTTTGGTGAGCGTGTTGATGAGTTTGTGATGTATAGGGCACTGTATGCACCCAGATCCGAACACTGAGAGCAGATATGCAGAAATTAAACCGTTTTGTTTTGAGATTTCCTCTCCAGTTTTATTTCCAGTAATATTATCCCCTGCAGGTGGGTTAATCCTTTGTAGATTTAACACATAAAGTAAAGACCTTAACCAGGCAGGAGAGACTCATTTAAAATTTGAACAGTGCAGTTCAGTGGAGGAATATGATTTTAACAAGGCCCCTTAATTTTTCTTGTTCCCTTAAAGGTGTGTGTGTGCATGAGTGTGTGTATGCACGTGTGTGTGTGTGTGCATGAGTGTGTGTATGCACGTGTATGCGAGTGTGTGTGCGCGTGTGTGTGCGCGCACGAGTGAGTGGCATGTAGATTAATGGGTTAACATATATGATATATGTGATTAAATGATAACAGAGATGTTTCTCCTTTTCCCTCTGTTTTCTTGTTGTTTCAACATATAATCACCAGCCAATCTCAAAATGACAAAGTAACAAACGCAATTACAATCCATTTCATTTTTTCGCAGACAGTAAAAAAAGCAGGTAGCCCAATGAGTAATGATGAACACGTCGCATGTAATTCACCCTTTAATTATGTGCATGTAACCGCATGCACCGCATTCCACCCACACCCTTGAATGTTTACACCAACATCATCTTCACTTGCCCTTGATTAATGCAGGGCGTCTAAGGCACAATAAGCTTCCTGCATTAGAATGCAGAGACACCTGAGTGAGGGAACTCAGTTAATTTATCAGTGTCCATCAGGATTAATTACAGATCTAGAGTGTGAAAGTCAGTCTTGCCTATTTGCATGAGCGCAACGTCCCGCAGCGTCTGCGTTTTTCGAGCCCAAACGAGTGCTAGTGCACCACCGCACAGTTCTGTTCTTGACTAATTGTGTTTGTCCTGACAGCCGTCGCACCGCTAACATTCAATTTCTTTTTGAAGGATTGGTTGTTGTTCTGGTGGCAGGTCTGAGGAACATCTAGGCGGAGGCATGCGTGTTTCTTGCTGTGCTTTGTTGAAGTGTGTTTAGCAAACACTGGCTGCTTAATCTGCACTCATCTGCTAGGCTTTCGCTCATGGAAACTCCGTTCTGAGATCTGTTCACGCCAAATATTCACTGCACACAGGAGATGAATTAAAAAATACGATCCTTTAAGTCTTTTTCGGAACTAGATTTTATGAAGTGACAAAAACAAATAGAACAACAAGATTTTGGGTCACATGTTAATAGCTCGGTTTGCAGTTGTGATTAGTTTGTTGTTGTAGTTATTGAAGCTAGCATGTTATTCTGAAGCAATTTTAACATTTAATACAAGAAAACAACAAGAAAACTTTATTGTGTTGCATGTGTGGCTGTGATGATCAGTGAATGTATTGTGATGTCAGTTGTGATGTCATAGTGCTAAAAATTATTAACTTTCTGATTCCTGTCAGACCTGCAGCAGTTCTCAAATCTCTTTTTCTCTTGCTGTCTTAAAACACTGTCCTCCACTTTTTTCGCATATTTTGGCACATTTTATTTCCCGCAGACATGCGGTCCTGTTTCCATGGCATCCAGCGTGTGTCCTGATGTGTTTTTGTTAATAGATGGCAACAGACAGTGACAGACAGATTGATGATGAGTCCTCACAACACAGGGCCACTCCTGTCTCGTATCTCCGCTTCGATATCAATTTAAACGTTTTTTTTATAAACAAGACCCCACACGCTTCAATCTATTGCTTACCAGATTATGCTGTTATGTTTAACTCCTTCCTCATCCAATCAAAACACTGTTCGCCTGTTTGCCTTCCAATCAGAGCCTTTAGATACAATGTTAGCCTGTTTGCTTGTTACAACGGCCATCTTGTTTGCCTCATTTTATTGTCGCTCTCCCTCAGCGTACGCCTCCATGCGGAGAACAAAAGGGGCTGTGAAATGAAAGTCAGGCAGCCGTGAGCCATTCTGCCTTCCAGCAAATTCTCTCAAACGCCTATTAAAACCTCTCTGACTCAGTGAATTGCGTTGTATTGGAAATTGTAAATGTATTAAATTGAACTTGGAACAGATATAAAAAGAATGCAATGATGGAACGAATGGGCGTCATAATATATGATGGGCACATATCTGTCAGTAAATGTAAAATGGCCGCATATGGAGAATTAAAAAAGTGTGGAGTTGGATAAATGATGCATATTGGGTCACATATTGGCCATAAGGAAGACTCAACAACTCTTATGTTCAGACGTAAGAACCAACTTCATTTTTCATGCTGTTCATCCACATGCTTTCCAACAAGCAAGAAAACTGCCAATGATTTATTCTAAAGTGAGAAACTGGCTGTAAACTGCCTGCGTTTTTTTTTTCAAATCAAGTCAAGAGCCAAAAATAAAATGACTAAGAAGCTTTAAAATCATGGTGAGTCCGGAGTCCCGGAGATGGTTCTGAGGTGCCGGTTCTGCACACGGTTCCTCTGTGACTCATCTGTGGTTGTTTAACAGGTTCTTGTGCCTGATCTGTATTCCACCCTGTTTCACATCTTTTGCCATCTGTCTGTTTATGAAAAATTCCTCCTTATGTGCTAGAAGCTATAAAAGAGTTGATTAATAACAGTGACATACAGAAAATATAATATCAACCACTAATATAGTCACAACTTTATTTAAAACTTGTAAAAGTGACATAATTCTTTCGTTTTACATTGTAGTTCAATATATATATATACTATTTCAGTAGCACAGTTCACTCTCAGTTTCACTCAGTCAAGTCTCACTGTGTCTCTTTTTGTCTTTTTGTCTCTCTGTCTTTCCTCCTGTATGTTTCCATCTCTCTCGCCCACTTTGACATACACCACGTTTCATCAATACCACCTGTGTGGCCACACTTCTGTTGTTCTTCTGTTGCTTTTGTGATGTTTTTGCAACGGTCCTTCACAGGACTGAGAGGAAAGCAATTAACAAATTATGCTAACATCACACAGGAATTGTGGAACCACAGAAACCCACCAAACAGAGCTTGTGAAACTGCTCTCCAGCGTACCTGTGAGATGAATGAGGAACGACTGCGATGGCTTCAGTCTCGCACCTTTCCTGTCTGAGCCCCGAGGCTTTTCGTGCACATAGTTCTCCTGAACATCAAGCCCACCTCACTCGCTCCTCCTGAAGGTCGCTGGCCACCAAGGGCTGGTTCTCCCACGCCTAATCTGTTTTGACACCGCTTCAGTGCTGTTTACACTCAAAGAACGAACGCTTCTGTCTGATTCACTTTGCTTGAGTATAAAAGCATGCGAGAGGAGCATTTAAAACGCTTTCGCCCTCTTATGTTCTGGATCTCATCCAGCACAGTTGAGTTCAAACTGTAGCAGATTTCTGACTCTTTTGATTGATGGAAACATTAAATAGTACAAATGTGAAACTCTAAAGCCTCATTTGATGGTTTAATGAATCTTCACGCAAGAGGCACAAAGCAAGCAATGAGGTGAGGAGAAACTGAAATGTTTTTCCTCAGATATCCGCACTTCTCCAGTGGGCTGTTTGACGTAGCATTAATAATATTGAAAGACCCTATAAATCAGTTAAACAGTTGTGTGAGTAGCAGACATTTGAACGAATTGTGTTTTATAAAGTATATTTACTGAATACATGGGTTTGGAATGAACTTTGAGGTTGGTGTGAGTGATATGACCTTTTATCTGTATTGCAAAATAAGAATTGATCTTCAAGTCTCTTAAAGGGACGGTACATAAATCTCACACCAGCTTTGAGGGGTTCGGCGGACGGCAGGTTCTCGTGACAGCCGCCACGCTCACTGCTGACCCACTTGTCTGCTGTTTGATGATAGATTTATGGGGATGAGTTGGCAGGGGACATCGGGCGACGGTCATATCAGCTCAGCCTCTGCCTCAGATCTACTGTCATTAAATGGCTGTAATCTGTGCAGTGCATGAAGCAGCTGTTTGTTCTGGATCCGGTCCATTGCAGAACCTCACCCTGATAAGCCCAATACAAGCCTCCGTTCTCTGCAGAGAGAAGTGTGGTGATGTTAAATTCTAGTGTTTATCCACGTCAACAAAGCTGCTTGAGTCTCGACAGACAGCGAGAAAAATATATAGATGTAGCAAAAGTAATAAAATATAGACAGAAAGTGAGAGATTGGTAGAAAGAGAGAGAGAGCTATAACAATAATGTGTGGAGAGAGATGTGGATGAAGGAGTCCATTACTCATTATCCGACCCGCAGCCTCTCCTGCAGGCCTCTTTTGTAGCGTATTATTGTCACGAGGGATTTGAAGTTTGTCCGGTGCGGCTGAGGCGGGGTGTTCACATGTGGAGCTGTACTCTAGAAGCTTTTCAGGTGTGAGTGTGTTTGCGTCTGTGT
>JBAJNP010014104.1:0-11337 GCA_036877545.1 Yasuhikotakia modesta | reverse complement strand
TGTGTGTGTGTGTGTGTTTGTGTGTGCGTGTGTGTGTTTGTGTGTTGGTTGATTGACTGGGTTTCATAAAACACAAGTATAGATGTGTTTTATTTAAACCATAAGTGAAATTTTGTAAGTATTTGAATAAAACAGGCATTGTGTCAGTTCATACTGTCATTCCACACAATTATAAGATAAACCCCACATGAGCGAAACCAATCTGCTGTGTTATTATAACAGTCACACACTGAGCTTTAATTTTATAAGTTATTTTAGAAAGCAATTCTCTCTCTGTCTCTCTGTGTCTCTCTCTCAGTCTTATATCATGTCTTTCTCTGCTTGTTGTGTTTAATGAAACACTTATACTTACTGAACAATCACAACAAATATTTACTGACCCGTGTAAAAACTCCAATTTTAAGTTGTCATTAATAAGAATTATTCATAATAATAAACATCTATTGAATAACAGTATAAAAGAATATTAATGTGTCTGCAGATTTATTTAGTAGGTGCATCATTTGAACAGCATGTAATTAAATAACAGAGAGACACAAAATCCAAAAACGATGATGTTTTAAGATCTCTGAGCAGCAGATATAATTATCAGTGAATAATTAATATTCATTCCCGTGTTTACGGTGGTTACAGCTCAGTGTTGTACCTGTCTAATGAAGTTCATCAGAGCACCATGGCAGCAGCGCGGTAACTGAAGCAGGTGTAGTTTACCAGTCTGTACTGTAGGTACCTGTTAGCTGCTCTGCGAAACCTTTTCACATTAAACCGCTGAACCGCATTCAGATCTCACACTGACCTGCAGCGCACATAAAGAATCATTTACACCAATTATGTCCCAGTTTAGATTCACACCTGACATCTCACCTGTGAACATTCTCATACTGTAATCTCAAACAACTGGACATAAATTGATATATGATTATACAGAGTTAATGTTTCTGTAGATGTGAGGAAAATGTGAATGTGATTAAAATCATTTAAGGGTGAATACTTTTTAATTGGTGTAGATGAAGCAGCTCAATTATAGTGTTACACAGATTGATTGTGGATGATCTAAAGAAGTTTTCTCTGTGTGTGTGTTTTCATGACAGTGTCTGTTGGATATGAGTATGAATCCTGTCCGGACGTTGTGCTTTGGGAGAAGAGAGTCGCTCAGCTGCAGGGCTTTGAGCTGCTGCCCTCCAACCTCGGAGGATGGACCCTCAACCAACACCACACTCTCAACCTCGAGAGCGGTGAGGAAGTACATCACACACAGACACACACACACACAGACACACACACACACACATGAAATTTGTTTAAGGTCTTGACCTGAGTAACATTTGTCAGCTTGTAACCTCAGTGTTCGCTTCTCTGCTAAACTTTATTTTGGTGACTTCTTGGCCTATAAAGGATAAAAACCACATAATCTACCCATAACATCACAATTATTGTACGACAGCCTTTTATTTACTGAATTGTTGTTTAAAACAAGCTTAGGACCCTTAACCTTCTGCCTGGAACAATAAAACATCTTTCTGCACCATCAGTGAATCTTCAGTTGTTGTTCCCTCAGCTTTTCCAGATGTCAGATTATGTCGTTTCTCTCCTGTGTTTATACAGGGTCTCTTAGCTCAGCCACATTTCATTATCAGCACATAAAACCATCGTCTAATTCTCTCTCTCTTTCTCTCTCCTCCGCTGCAGGGGTCCTTCATAAAGGTAATGGAGAGAATGTCTTCATTTCCCAGCAGCCTCTTGTCATCTCCACAGTAATGGGGACGGGGGCGGTCCGGTCGATCCCGTGTCCAAACTGCAACGGCCCGGCTGTGGAGCAGAAGCTATACGCCCCCATCGCTCTGGCCTGCGGTTCTGACGGGAGCTTGTATGTGGGAGATTTTAACTACATCCGCAGAATTCTGCCCAATGGATTCTCCATCAGTATCTTAGAGCTCAGGTCAGCTGGACAATCATTCGTAAATGTACACATTAACACTGAAACCTGGTTATGAGTCGATCCCATGAAGAGACTTTAAAAAGCATAACAAAAATGATTCAGAAAAAGTCCTGTCCTGCCTTTAAAAAATTGATAGAATTGATATAAAACTGCTTTTAAACTGTAAGTAATGACTGTTTTGAGTGTTGATTTATGTTTTCTTTGTTGTTTTTTTACAGAAATCGTGATATTAGACACAGGTGAGTTTCTTTTCAGATCTTGTCTTTTTCTGTTTCAATACACTACACTACACAATACACTACACAATACACTACACAATACACTACACAATACACTACACAATACACTACACAATACACTGAATCTGTGCCTGAATTCATTGTTAGWTTTTTTTTAACCCTAAAGTTATTAAAAACATTCTTGCAGTAACATTGATAGTAACATTTGACCAAACCCATGACCTTTAATCCCCTCTGTCAGACCTGCAGGAAGTTCTCTGTCTCACCTAACTTCCTCGTAGCCCACAACAATCCCAGACATATTTCTGTCCTCACACCTAAACATTGGAATCAATTTCTCTGTAAATGTCAGAGCAGCCGACTTGAATCTCACCGTGAGTCAAAAGCCACAGGCGACGTGCGAGAGATTTGTGTTCTGACTGAACGCAACACCACGACACGCCTGCTGACTGTAAACAAATGGAGGAAAATGTTTTTGTGATGTCAGAAAGCAAAAGTACATGTAGATTTTTGCAGGGACAGTGTTTGGCTCTTTTAAAAGAGTTTCTCTTAAAAAGATTTTTGTTATGCCTAAAGATAAAAGAGGTGGCGGGTAGATTAGCTCTGATGGCAGGATAGTAGAAGCTGGAGGATTATGTCTGTCGGGTCTAAAGCACCGGAGGGGCACCGGTTTGGTCAGGGCTGGGGTTCAAATGATTGAGACCTGGAGGGTTTTCACTGAAACCCTGTGCCTGCGTGTAGTTAGAGTTTTTGGGTTTGAACTATAAAGTGGTTTTGTTACAGTGATGTTGCCAGTGTCTGTGTTGCCAAGTGTTGTGATAAAGACTCACCCTCTCACAGCTCCAGTCCTGCTCATAAGTACTACTTATCCATGGATCCCGTGCGCGAATCGCTCTACCTGTCAGACACCGGCAGCGGGAAGCTGTACCGCCTGAAGTCTCTGACTGAACCCAAAGATCTCAGCAGGAACGTGGAGCTGGTGGCCGGCAGCGGGGAGCAGTGCACACCCTTCCACCCAAACCAGTGCGGCGACGGGGGCAAAGCTACTGAAGCGGCTCTCAACAACCCCAGAGGTGAGAATCCAACAGCAGGTGATTAAAACTGCAAACTTTCACCATCTCTGTTTAACAATTAAACTGCCTGTTACTTGACAAACTCTTTGTTACGTTTGTTGAAGTCAAATAAACCAAACTGACATTTTTAGAGAACTGAACACTGATCTGTTATGTACTCGCTCATTATTTGATGTTTGTTCATTTTCATCCAAAGAAAAGTTACAGATTGCAGCTGTAAATCTGATTTTTTTGTACAGGCACTGGTGTCAGTATCTGATTTATTAATACCGGTTGCCTTGGCACCGACTTAAGCATCACAGACCAAGAGACTTTTTAATAGAGCAAATGAGAGTGTCTGTTGTCGTGGATGTAAAATAGGCAGTTTTGCATGTGGTGGTCCATGGTGGTGATCTGTCCATTTTTGGTCTCCTGGTAGCCCTACAACATCTTAAAAATGGAAAAATGGATTTTTGTAGTGTTTCTCTTGAAAGCTGTAGTTTCTGAAGTACAACAGAGGGAAGGTGACAAGAGGGATAGATGAGGCTGGTCACTGGAGGCAGAAGGAGAAAAATAATGGCATTTTTTTAAAGGGAAAAATCGAAAGATGTCTTCCCTCTTTGCTAAATAAGCCGGAGCGGCTATTAGTCCCGCCTGTGCATCGCCGCCACTGTCTCTTTAAACCTGTCAATCAGCCTGACGGACAGATGGGGCGTGGCTAACCAACTCATATGTTCTCTTATCCTTCAAGCCTCATTGCGCACTCATCTCTCTCTCTCACTCTCTCACTCACAGCAACTCATGCAGCTGTCGCAGTTAAAAGCTTCACTTACCTCAAAATCCCTGAGGACAGAATTCATAAAGAATCAGGACTGTTGTATGTGTGCACTTTAATTTCAGACTGTGTTCAGATCACTGTCTCTAAGTAAATCACATTTAAAACTGATTTAAGCCTTTTACACGCTTCAACGATCCACATGCAATTTTTTCTTCCGAACCATCGGATAAAAGCCATCCTTTGTGTTTCTAGGGGCAGAATAGCCGCTGCCGCTTTGTTAAAGTGTCTCCACTGAAGTCTATTATCTGTAAGAGCCTCTGACTGAAACGCTGAGAACTTCAATAACTGCAATATGACCTTCTGTGTTCTGCAGGTTTAAACAGACGGAAATAAACATTAAAGGAATAGTTTTCCCAAAAATAAACATTCTGTCATGCTTTACTCGACCTCATGTTGTTTTAGACCTGCCTGTGGAGCACAAAGGAGGATTTTTAAGAATTGCGCTGGTTGCTTTTTATTTATTCAGTTATTTTGGTTCCAAAAGGACCCAAAAGCACTTCAGAACTGTTCTGTATAAACCCACAAGACTTTACTCCAGAACTAAAGAATAACAGACTGAAATAACTGATGTTTTAAGTGGGTTTATGAGTTTAATATATAGTATAATATAATGTACAGTAGAAATACAGTTGGGTTTAGTTGAGTTTGAGTTTAATCTTCTCAGACTGTTGGACATGTTCATCTGTTGATCTGGTGTGACTGATGTCTTCTGTGTGAGCAGAACTGAACTGCTCTCATTCATTAATCCAGTCACACTGAGAAACGAGACCTGAGAAGAAGATAATCAGTAGTTAAGAAGTGAATTGTTGCACATAATCATCATACAACTTCAGAAACTATAGTGCAGACGTAAATGTTAACTGTTGATATTGTGGATTCATCTAATATCAGATCTAATCCCTGTTCATCTGAAATGCATGAAAGAAAATCTCTCCTCTTGTGCTTTCTGGGGAGAGAAATAAGAGATTTGAAACAACATGAGGGTGAGTAAAATAATAACACAGTTTCAGACGAACAAAACAGCTCATTTCAGAACATCTTTATGCAATAAACTTTCTGTTAATTTATATTCATATTTGTTATTCATATGCCGATCTTGAGAACTGTCTTGACTTTGATTCGCTGTTGATTCAATTAATCTCAATATACAGAATGTTTTTTAATCAATATCTCTTTATACACACAGAAGTGTGAGTGGTGCAGTATTGATCCGTGTGGAATGCCAGCATCTTCTCTGAATATGATCTCTTAAGTGTTCTCTTCAGCTTCCAAAAGCCCAGAGCTTCACGCAGAGCTACAAAACAACCAGAGGAAAAGCTAAATATAAAATAACGGGATTTTTGTGAAAAGCAATTGTGTGCTCAAGTGAGAAATGGTGTGTTTTTGATCAACCGTAACAGGAATATATAGAGACAAGATTGACTGACTGTTTCAGGCAATGAAAAAATTGTTAATTGCTGTTCACCTCACATCTTTCATTCTGTGACATGTTACTAACAACCTAAGAAAAACGTGTTTTGGGATCGCTTATATGTTCGTCAAAAAAATGTCAAAAACCTTGAGAGATCGTTTAAAGAGCGTTAGCCATCGTTCTGAGAAGATTCAGTGCTAGCTTTGAAATTCAGAAATTTTAGATACATTAGAGACAAAATTGATAACATGAATCTCCATTAAATGTCCTTAGATATGAAAGATATGCAGCATTTTTCTCTGGGAAGCCACATCCCACTGTTTGTGCGTTTGTGTCGGTGCACAAGATAGCAGCTTAAAATGTGTGTGAGTTGAGGCTAAAATTTGAAGGCGCTGAGCTGCATGATTCAATGAAATCTTTGATTCAGGCTGGAGGAGATAACTGCAGAAAAGGGACATTAATTCACAGCTCTGCAGGATTCAGTTCTGACTGTCTGCTCTCATGCCAAGCCAGAGTTGAAGAGAAATAGAGGGAATGTGTGTTAGTGTGTGTGTGTGCATGTGTGAGAGTGTGTGTGATTTGCTCTTCTGATCCTTTTCAACACTTTTTTTGGATTTGGCATTTAACATATATAGGTAAGAAATAAAGTTTTCGCACCTGTGTGTTCGTCATGACATTTTCAGGACGGGGGGAGGCGTGTGAATGACAACATAAATAATTAAACTAGCTGTGCTCATTACGTGGGTAATATACCTTATAATTAACACCCATAACAAGAGTCATCTGTTTACAGGCTTATTAAAGTAGATTAACCGGGGATGTGTGTGTTCACGTGTGTTTACATTAGATGTCTGATTTCAGTGTGTGTGTTCACGTGTGTTTACATTAGATGTCTGATTTCAGTGTGTGTGTTCACGTGTGTTTACATTAGATGTCTGATTTCAGTGTGTGTGTTCACGTGTGTTTACATTAGATGTCTGATTTCAGTGTGTGTGTTCACGTGTGTTTACAGTAGATGTCTGATTTCAGTGTGTGTGTTCACGTGTGTTTACATTAGATGTCTGATTTCAGTGTGTGTGTTCACGTGTGTTTACATTAGATGTCTGATTTCAGTGAGTGTGTTCACGTGTGTTTACAGTAAATGTGCATCTGCTTTCATCTGATTGGTTGAAACCCTGATCTGTGTTTTCAGTACCGCACATACTGAAGTGTTTCTCAGCTTTTTAAGGGCTGCACAAAGCCTGTCATGGCCGGATAGCTGATCTCAGGTCAGGGAACAGCGCAACCTTTCCGAATCAATAACAGAAAAGGAGGGAGATCACACACAGATGTCATAGCTTTTACTCCTGTGAATATTTCACAGAGTGGGTTTGTTTTTGAAAATCGATGTCTATATAGCCTTAAACGCCTTAAAGTCTTGGCTACAAAATAAGTTTATTGAATACAAAGTTCATTTCATCTGTTTTGTTAGGATGTTGGACAAAAATTTTACAAAAATCCACAGCAGGAGAGAAATCATTTGTGTAATTCAACCTCACAGTCACTGAAATATTCAGTAGTTTTGTTCAGTATCAATATCTCTGCTGTATGTATCACAACACTGTGTTTTCACCCTAAAATACATTGAAATAATGTGTGTGTGTGTGTGTGTGTGTGTGTGAGAGAGAGAGAAAGAGAGAGAGACTCCATCTCTCTCAGAGTAAATCAACGTGGTAAAAACAGACCAATATTTCTGCTTCTCCGTGTGGTTCTCATTAGTGAGGGAAAGAGAATGAAGGGAACAAATTAGTGAAGAGAAAGAAAAGACACAAACAGTCACACTGACACCCGCAGCCGTTTGCCACAACAATCTGTGATGTGTGTGTGAAAGGAGGTTATATAAGCTGCTGTTGTTGTTTGCATGTGTGTGTGTGTGTGTGTGTGTGTGTGTGTGTGTGTGTGTGTGTGTGTGTGGATTTGCAGAGCGTAATGTCAATTTCAAACATTCAAACCAAGTAAGACAAATGAAATGAAGGAATAAGCTCAGATGAGCAATGCCAAAAATACAGCCRTATTTTTCATAACTAAAATGTAGATGTAAATTAAATTTACATACATATAAGATAATCTGCATGTTTTTAAGATTATGCAAACAGAATAGTCACAGATTATTATTGCCTGGGACAGCGAGAGAATCTGAGAGAGATCATTTCTCTTTATTTATTTGTTTTATTTATTGCTCTGTTTCACATCATCTGCTGTTAGACTGCGGTTGCTTCAGCAATGCAAATCTAACGTTATTTGTTATGCCAATAAAACACATTAAATGTGAGGGAGAGATGACTGTGTGTGTGTCTGTCGTCCTGCAGGTATCGCTGTGGACAAGCACGGCTTCATTTACTTTGTTGATGGATCAACGATCCGTAAGATTGATGACAGAGGTGTGATAACAACCATTATTGGGTCAAACGCACTCACCCCCTCCCAGCCAATCAGCTGTGACTCCAGAATGGACATTAGCCAGGTGAAAAACACACACAGTTCACATGTCATTTTCTCCAGTGCATTCCCCAGAGTCATTTATAATGTTTAACATGTCAAATTTAAAATAAATAGATGTTGCAGTTAATAAGCAGGTAGACGGATGAATCCAGCCCTGTAACCTGCTTTTATCCGACGTCTCAGGAGCCAGTGAAGTTTGTCTCCACACATTCACAGAACGGAAGATGAAGAAAAGCTTTCATACACACACCACACAGCAGGAGCCTGCTGACTCTCTCTCTCTCTTTCTCTCTCTCTCTCTCTCTCTCTCTCTCTCTTTCTCTCTCTCTCTTTCTCTCTCACCTACGAGTGAGAAAACGCTGATTCTAAAGGTCTCTGGAGGAGTTGCATTATACGGCTTGCAGCTACATCTTCTCTTTTATCTTTCGTTCGCTCTCTCTCTCCCTCCTTCGTGGTTTCTTTTCTCTGCTCTGTCCATTTTGACCATTAAAATCTTAAAGCTTTTCTTAAACATTTCTAGGCAACTCCACTTTTTTTTCTGCAAGTGCTCTTAAAAATCTGTCTCTCTCTCCCCCTGCAGTTTAACTCGCTGTGTCCTCATTAAAACTGCAGGAATTCTCTCCTTTAAAGTCAGACACAATTCTTTTCAGTCCTGAAGAGTCTTGTTTTTTGGTAGACTGTCCCTTGATTTCTCTCCTCTCTCTCCTCTCTTTCTGTGTCGGTCACACACACACACACACACACACACACACTCTCTCTCTGCTCTTCTCCACAGTTCATCTGAAGGGGTGTGTTGTGTGTAAGTAAGAATCAGACAGTGACAGTGAGAGAGAGAGAGAGAGAGAGAGAGGGGAAGAGAGGGGGGTGAGGTGCCGCAGGCCAATGGCTAAAAGAAGCACAGAAATCTGCATAATTCCCAGCATGCCTGAAATATGACACACATCACACTCAATACTGTCCAGCTGTCACACACACACACACACACTCACACACACAATCCAGATGTCTTTTATGTTCCTGTACAGTGGGAACAGCAGCTATAAACAAAATCTATCATGGTGCAATATATCAAATTTATATCATGGTAAAGATTATATTATACACTGTTATATTATTTCTAAAATTCAATGGCTACAATACACACACAGAAAACACACATATATAAACATATGTGTATGTATACTGTTGATATATAACATAATCAGCAGTGGTGTTGTAATGTGTATCTGGGATGAACATACAGACGTTTCAAGATAAATGATATTTAGTTTTTCACAGAAGAACTTCAACTCATTTCATTACTTTCACTTTTAATTTGTAACTTGATGGAGCAGAAGGTTTAAATTCATAACATCAAATATCATGTCTGTGCATCAGTACAGAAACAGCTGCTGCAGATGATATAATCTCTTAAAAACAAAAGACAGTAACGCTGACAGTCTTTAAAGGATGGGAAGCAAATGTTTCTCATTGAAACGTTGTCTTTTCCGGAGCGTGTCATTATAAAACACTTTGTGTTCACAGGTGCGTTTAGAATGGCCCACAGATCTGGCGGTGAGTCCGCTGGATAACTCTCTCTATGTGCTGGACAACAACCTGGTGCTGCAGGTGAGCCAGTCTCAGCAGGTGCGTGTGGTTGCCGGGCGACCCATCCACTGCCCCATGGCGGGTATCGAACCGTTGCTTCTGGGTAAAGCGGCGGCGCGCTCGGTTTTGGAGGGAGCGAAAGCTATCACCGTCAGTCACCAGGGAGCGCTGTACATCGCCGAGACTGACGACAGGAAGCACAGCCGCATACAGGAAGTGTCCACCAATGGAGAAATGATTGTAATCGCAGGGGCCAACAGTGAATGTGACTGTAAGGTTGATCTCAGCTGTGAGTGTTTCTCAGGTGAGACGCTCTTCAGACATCAAAACATGAAATAATGCATCATTGTATTCTTTTGTTCCACATCAAATCTAAGCCTTTCACTGACATAACATTTTACGGTGTTTGTCCGTCTGTGGGGTAGACCAGAATAAGCCTTAAAAAGTTTTTTGTAGTAAATTAAGATCTTTTTTGGTTAAAATAATAACAATCAGTTATTTGTTTAAAAGGTCTCTTTAACTCTTTAAGTTTATAATATGGGAAATTCAGGATACATGCAGTCAAGTACATAAAATAACCTGCAGTTTTATGTTTTAAACGGTGATGGCGACAGAGAGTCACTGAGGGATAATAAAGCATTTAGCTGGACTTTATCGTGCTAATTTTACCTTTGTTTTTTATTTAACTGTATACTTTTCACAAATAATGGTGAGGACTGAATGTGGTGTTTTCCGGCTCTGTAGGCGACGGGGGATACGCGCGTGATTCCAGGCTGAAGTCTCCCTCCTCTCTGGCCGTGTCTGCCAACGGTTCGCTCTACATCGCCGACCTGGGCAACCTCCGCGTTCGTCAGCTCAGCGCTAACCAGCCGCAGCTGAGTGCTGAGGGCCTGTATGAGCTCACCTCTGCCGCCGATCAGGAGCTGTACCTGTTCAATGTGAACGGTACTCACCTGTTCACCCGCAGCCTGGTGACGGGCGAGTACCTGCTAAACTTCACGTACACCCCCGAGGGCCACCTGAGTAGCATCGCTAACCGAGAGGGAACCGTAGCGCAGTTGCGGCGGGATGCTAACGGGGTGCCGCTGTGGCTGGTGGCCCCGGGCGGACAGGTGTACTGGCTCACCATCAGCAATTCGGGGATGTTAAAGCGCATCTCTGCTCTCGCGCATGACCTCGCGCAGCTCGGTTACTACGGCAACACGGGACTGCTCGCCACCATCAGCAACGAAAACGGCTGGACCACCGTCTACGAGTAAGAGATGACCTTCTTTTCTTTAGTTTACGTCTGTGTTTTAGAGAAAGTGCTACAGTGTTTGATTTATAGGTGTGTGTTACAGCGCGATCCGTCTTCGTTTACGGATGGCATTTCCTGTTGTCGCTTCTTTTAGTGTCTGTTTCACTGCCATCACACACACACACACACACACACACTCACACACACAGATAAGCTCTTNCACACACACACACACACACACACACACACAGATAAGCTCTTTCAGCCAGAATAGTGGCGAGTTTCTTTTTAATATAAAACAATATTCCATCCCAGAACAGGTTAATCTTTACCTGCATGTAATCTGATTGTGTTTTATTAGAATTTATTAGAATGAAAATAATCTAATAGAGTCTGATCGGCAGACTGAGATCGTTTTTAATAATGTAGCTGTTCAATTCTGATCCTGCTTGTGTGTGTGTGTGTGTGTGTGTGTGTGTGTTTGTGTGTGTGTGTGTGTGTGTGTGTGTGTGTGTGTGTGTGTGTGTGTGTGTGTGTGTGTGTGTGTGTGTGT
>JBAJNP010014103.1:0-11338 GCA_036877545.1 Yasuhikotakia modesta | reverse complement strand
GGATCACTCATCGGCGGGTCAATCTGGTCCCCAGTCCCCTTTGGTGGTGGTCTCTATTATCCCAGAGGACTCTCTCCATGGCCTACTCCAGTGATGATCATCAACTTCCACATTATTCTAGTAGTTCTGTTTTCTCTGTCATGTTTCTCTGTTTCTCTTCAAACATGAAACGGTCTTATATCATTAGCTCAGCGCCAGTATTGTAAGAGCAGATTGTTGTTATAGCTGCTATCAGTAACCTATGGTACTTATCACCTACCTACTGTTATTTTCTCCTATTTAAACTTTTTACATAATCAACAGTTGGTCTCTTCCCATTTAGCTTCATACCTAACAAATCATAGTCTTGGTTACAGACTGCAGCTTTAACTTGCCAGAGGAGAACTGGCCCTCCCCGACTAGCCTGGTTTCTCACAAGGTTTTTTTTCTCCATTTTCCCACTCTTTGGAGTTTTATTTCCTTGCCACTGTCGCCCTGTTGGCTTGCTTAACGGGAGTCTGCTGACACTAGCATAGTCATCCCACTCATTATCTGTTCTTCAGTAAATATCCATTCATATATGTTTGTATATCTGTACTTTTTATCATCTCTGTCTGTGTATCATTGTTTGTATTATTAATGATGTTCTGTCTTTTTATTATTTAAACCTGTTTCCTTTCCTCCATTCATATATGTTCGTATATCTGTACTTTTTAACATCTCTATCTGTGTATGATTGTTTGTATCATTAATGATGTTCTGTCTTTTTATTATTTAAACCTGTTTCCTTTCTAGTTTGTTTCAATTCAAGTTTATTTCCATACTTTAAATATCTTGTGATATTTTGTTTATTTTGTAAAGCTGCTTTGTGACAACGTACCATTGTGAAAAGCGCTCTATAAATAAATTGAACTTGAACTTTAGGTAGGAATAGAGGTGGTGTATTTTATAAAGTGGAGAATAGGAGCAAGGTGGCAGGTTTGGTGTTTAGCTGTTGAGGCTGGTCTTTATCCAGACACATTAATTTTAAAGACACTCAACAGCCGCAGCCTAACCTCAGCACCCACTGAATACTCTGAATTTAACATCTAAAACAAAGAAATTGTTTGCCCCGGCTATCACTATTGAGTGTTTTCCCTTTGTTTATACTTACCTGTTACCTATCTGGACTGTTTACCATTACTGATTGTTCTCTGCCTGCCCTGTTGACCTAGCCTGTCTTCTGGATTACCCTTGTTTTTTGCTGCCCTGACCCCTTGCCTGGACCCTACTGTGTCTTCAATTGCTCTGGTTTACTATTGCTAACCTTTGCCTTACTGTTTAGGTTTTGCCTAATAAAGAGCTGCATATGGATCCCTTGCCTAGTGACTCTTTTGTATGGAACATATTACAAATATGCATATTCCAGATGACATTGCACACATTTAATAGATAAATCTCAGTGACAGACTTGATGTATGTAAAGCTAAATACAAGCTCTCTGTGGAAAGAACTAAGAGTTATTTCTTGATCGATGTGTTTTATTGGCCTATATCAACAGAATATCTAGAGTACAGGGTGACCTATGGCACAGTTCTCAGTCAATGCCGATGATTTGTGATTGGATGACAAGTCAATATATCTGCCTTTCACTATTATTCTAACATTCAGCATGTATTGCAAATGAGCAAGATAGAAAGCACACAATAAATAGACATGTTGTGCAGACAATTATGCGGGAGTCAAACGGGTGATGAATGTGAATGGCCAAAGATAGGCCTGTTGTGTATGATAATGCTGGTCATGGTCACTACAGCATCATGTCATCTGTGAGGTTGATGTCCACAGGCATTACATTACAAATGTGTGGTAAGTATATGAAAACTGTTTAAAACTTTTACTTTTAAAAATAACAACTTATTATATTTAAAATAATAAAAACTTTACTTTAAAGTACTTTACCTAAAATAATCTCAAAATACTCTCTTTACTCTTCATACTTATGTTTATGCGAAACCCGGTCTCTGTGGTCCCCTCCAATAACCGCCAGCGGGAGCCATCTCCTAAGTATTAAAACTACAACTCTCATAAGCCCCGTATCTGGGCCACACCCCATCTTGCAATTATGAACACTATAAATACCTACTTGTTTGCCATGAACCTTTGCGAAGTCTTGCATAAATGAATGCCTTGCATTCAATTCTGAGTGTTTATCCCCTGTGTCGATTATCTTGTGTATAACCTGGACTGCCTATTGGATTACTGTTTGTTTGCTGCCTGCCATTGTTACCTTTGCCTGTTTAGATTCTCTGTTCCTGTTTGCCTGGTTTTGGATCCACTGTCTCTGAGCCCTGTGTTACAATAATATGCTTAACTTAATTTACTTTTTTTATTTTGTACTGAAATATGACCTAGACATGTTTTTATGAAATGTTTAGAGCATGTAGGTGAATAAAAGTTGAGGATTTGTGGCACAGATTTGCAATTCTGCTGTTGGGGGCCAACTGCCCTGCAAATCAACCATAATCAAACATACCTGAGGCAGCAAAACAAACTTTACATAAGCTGTTTGGTTGAAATTTGTACTGTGAGTTTCATGGGAATTACATACATCCAAGAGAATCCAATAATGCGTTGACATTTCCCTGCATGAAATGACATGTCTTTTCTTGAAACAAACTTTTCTCAATAGAAAACCCAGATGGTGGTTCTGTTTCTGTTAGAATCATGTGGATAGGGCATTCTCATAAACAACACAGCCCCCTTGCTGTATTCTCCTGTTAAACACTTCCAGCTGTTCCTCTTTAGCAAATGCTTACCTTGATATTTCCTGACTCTGCAATTTGAATCTCAGGCCACAGAGGCCATGAGCCAATGTGGCTACATCTGTTCAAAGAGCTAATCACAGACTGGGTTCCAGACCAGACCTCAGACTGAACGCCATACGCTGGTGAACAGTTTATTCCCCCAGAAGCTGTGTTGCCTCCAGGGATTTTCAGAAGGGGGTCAGAGATGCAGAAAGTGTGATAGAGGTGGGTGGGGGATGTGTTCGCGGATTCACAGACTCACAGACAGCCAGATGGAATAAGTACTGATTTCCGAAGGCACATGGCAGGTCATTCATTATGTGCCTTAATCAGCATGTTTAGTCACAAAGCAGTTGCTAGCAGTTGCCTTTTAATTAACTGTCAAATGGCCTCTGATTACTGGAGAATATTCTAACTACAGAGATTTGTTAGTGTATGTTTGGTTTGGCAAAGGCTGTAATTTTTTTAATCAAAGATAAACATAAAAGCTTATTAGTATATAATGTGCAGCTTTTGAAATGTATCAACTGGAGAGGGTTGGCTAGACCAAGGATTTTCAAAGTCAACTACTTTTGAATAGGTTAATCAGAAAGTTTTTTTTTTTAAAAAAGAGATGTTTAAAATGTGTTAAAAATGTTCAACGTACCAATCATTTTTACCATTTAAGAATAATTTCACCAAGTGTTATATTGAAACAAGCTAAATAAATATCCACAAATTCACATTTTGTGTGCATGATCAGTACAGATAATACTGTAGCATCATGTAGCTAAATGACGATTCCCTGTAACAGGAATCATTTGAAAGGAATTGTTTATTTCATAAAACAAATCAGAAACGCCTCAGGTTACGTATATAACCCTGAAGGGAATGACACGCTGCGTCGAAACACTATGGGAAAACCATCAACTTTTATGCACTCTGATAAAGGTGTCTAATCACAAACTGGAGGGCGTGTCGTCACAGGCTGGGTGACGGCATGACCAAGAGACTATAAAATGCACATGCAAAATGCCGCTCGGGTTAGCTTAGGATGGGAAAACAGCGAGCGCAGGCAGGCGGAACTGAGGTATGGCAGGAGACGCAGTGTCTCGTTCCCTTCAGGGAACCAGGGTTACATACATAAACTGAGACGTTCCCTTTCAGGAACTCGAGCTGCGTCGAAACGCTATGGGAACGAGATGCCCACTATCCATACTGAAGTGTCCCCCCCCTGCCCTCTGTGTTAGATTGCACGAGTTAGGGCAAGAGGACTGAAGAGCCAGAATCAAGGCATAATGCCTAACAAAGGATAAGGGAGTGGACCATCCCGGAGCATTACAGATGTCCTGAATGGGGACACCTGCATTGAAGGCCTTTGAGGCCGCCATACCTCGAGTAGAATGTGCCTTGGTCGAACTGGACATATATGGTTTAGCCTCTCCTGGTCATGTTCCCTGAAGGGAGGAGGACAAAAGGCTTGAAGTATGACTGGCCGTAGTACGGATGAAGGAACTTTAGAGACAAAACCTTGTCTTGGGTATAAAAAGGCTTTGACCAAACCGGGCGCAAAGTCTAAAAAAGAAGGCGCTACAGAGAGAGCCTGAAGGTCACTCACCCTCCTCAGAGAAGTGATGGCCAGCAGGAACGCTGTCTTAACTGATAATAGATGATCAGATATTTCCTCAATGGGCTCGAAAGGTGGAGCACAAAGAGCTTCAAGAACTACAGCCAGATCCCATGGTGGGATACAAGATCGTACCTGGGGCCTCAGCCTCAGTGCACCTTGGAGGAAACGAGTAACCCAAGGGTGTCTACCTATAGGACATCCACCCAATGAAGTGCGGTATGCAGAGATAGAAGCCACATAAACCTTCAAGGTGGAGTAGGTAAGTCCTGCAGAGAAACGAGCCTGCAAAAACTCCAAGACTGCATTTACATTGCAGCCCACTGGGTTTTGCTGGCGCTCTCTGCACCATGAAGTGAAAAGCTTCCACTTCAGGGCATAAAGTTTCCTCGTAGAGGGAGCTCTGGATTGTAAAGCTAAGAGTTGTGCCCCCTCAGGGGCCACACCCACAGCTTCCAAAGCTCTGGGCAGGGGTGTAAGATGGCACCCTCCGCCTGGGAAAGAAGGTCTTTCCTGATGGGAATCTCCCACGGAGAGCTGTCTAATAGATCTATCAGATCTGAGAACCATAATTGAGTGGGTCAAAGTGGGGCCACCAGGAGCACGGACACCGCGTCTAGGTGTATCTTTTCCAGAACTCCCAGGAGCAGAGCGATTGGGGGAAAGGCATACAGACGTAGCCTCGGCCACGTGTGTGCCATAGTGTCCAGCCCCAGAGGAGCTGGGTGAGCTAGAGAGAACCAATGGGGCATTGCGCAAAACAACATCTCGATGTTGAACTGCAACCTGCTCTGACGGAGCTAGAATCAACCAATCGTCAATTTAGTTGAGTACACGGATGGCCTGGTATCGCAACAGAGCCAAAGCTGCATCCACAACTTTCGTGAAAGTACGGGGTGAGAGTGCTAGGCCGAATGGAAGCCCCCGATACTGGTAAGCTTTGCCCCTGAAAGCAAATCTCAGGAACTTCCTGTGAGCAGGAAAGATGGGGATATGGAAGTACACATCCTCAGATCTGATTTGATTCACAACCTGTTTTACAGTAAGCATCTTGAATTTCAGTTTCATGATCGAACGATTCAGAAGACGCAGATCTAAGATAGGGCGCATCCCCCCATCTTTCTTTGGAACTATAAACTACTGTGTTCAGACCCATTGTGACACATGAGTCAGTACTTTCCAGGCTGGCAAATAGTCTTTTAGGGGTACCAGTCTCTCGAAAATGGCCTCTAGAGAGTTTTGAGCATGATGATCTGAGCCCCGTAAAGATATTTCTGCAGGTAGAACTCGATCTAATTTCTCTACCAGAAGTGGTCTCTCTACCATGTCTGCTGATTTTGGCAAACAGTGGAGGGAGCCGATATTTGAGGCTTCTGCAACCTGAAGCACCAGAGGTGGCAGGGTTAACAGTTTGGCCTCCAGAGGGCCCTGAGGAGCGAGTGATATTAGGACCCGTTGCCCCCAGGTGGGGCACCCTCTCAGGTCCTGACATGATGATAGTCAGGACCGTTTTCCCGAAGCCCTCTTTAAGATCAGAACAGTCCTGAGATCTTCGAGGAAGAGCCCCATGTCACCTGTACCCTTAAAGGGGGAGAACGGGTCACGACACTCAGCTTCTGTGTCTGCCTGTGCAAGGAACCTCTGAAAAGCCTCCGCCTGCTTTCGGGCCTCCTGAAACCTGTTGACGACGGAGTCAACCGCGTTGCCAAACAGGCCAGAAGGCACAAGGGGAGGCACAAGAGAATTGCTTTACCCTTAGCCTTAATCTCTGACAAATTGAGCAAGAGATGTCTCTCTGCGGCTACCAAAGCTGCCGCCATGTACCCCCTGCCCACTAACTCTGATGTTGTTCTCAAAGCCGTAGTAGGCAGGGACAGAGCCTTCAAAGATTATGTCTTTTCAGGGAACAGGTAGCTCACTAAAGCCTGTTCCACCTGGGGCATACCCTTATAACCATTATCAGCTAGCCCTGCCACATTACCATAAATGTTAGATGAAAGGGCTGAAACACACAAAAAAGGGATTTTTCTAATAAATTCATTCAACCCCATGTTGCAAAAATGAGTACACCTTAATTATAGTCTTAGGTTAAAAGCCACACTTAAGACTACAAAATTCTAATTAACAGGCATTCAACCACAGGTGAGTCTAATGATTCATTTACAGTAAGAGGTGTCCAGCAGACAGGTGACTATAAAAGGGCACTACTTAACAAAGAAAAGCCCTTCCCATTTCATGCTGTCAACAATGGCTCCCCATGGAAGAGAAATGTCACAAAATCTGAGAAAGGAAATAATTTCTTTACACAAAAAAGGTGAGGGCTACAAAAAGATCAGCAAAGCTTTACATGTCAGTCAAAATACTGTAGCAAAAGTGATCCAAAAATGTAAGAAAGATGGAAGTGCAACCATCTTACAGAGATGTCCAGGCCATCCACGGAAGTTAACATCTCGACAGGAGCGTCTTCTGATGAGAAGGGTTGAAGAAAATTGCCATGCAAGTTTACTGCAGTTAGCTAAAGCAGTAGAAAGCCAAACTGGAGCGACCATTTCCTGTGACACCATACGACGCACACTGCAGAGGAATGGCATGCATGGGTATTGTCCACGAAGGAAGCGTCTCCTAAAGCCCATGCACAAAAAGTGTCTATATATATGTCTATATATATATATATATATATATATATATATGGGAACATATTATATCTGCTTGAAAACATTTCTTATGAATAAAGTGTTTTATGAGACCAAATGTATTGACACAGTATTATTTGTCAGCCTGTGACCCTGTTACACAATGCTAATAGCAGGTCAAAAATAAAAGCAGTCTATTGTCCACAGAACACCTACAAGATGGAAACACTAACAAGCTTACTGAATTATGTCCCTAAGGGAGCAATGCCTTATTCTTCAAACCCTGTCATTATTTATCGCTGCTTACAAACCAATAGGTTACTGACCGTAACCCCGGTTCTCTGAAACATTCAGTGGAGAAATCCACCTATGGGAAGGGCATCCGACCTGACCTCTGCAGAAGCATCCAATTGCACCCAGTCTGGCTTGACAGACAGTAGCGCGTCCTATGCCAGGTGAGATACCGCCCTCTTACCTGGTGCATTAAAGCCCTGTACGCACTACCCAACCACAGTGAGCATATTCGCTTCTCGTGCCGCAAGCGGGGCAGATTTGGTGGATCTCTCCACTCAATGTTTCAGAGAACCCGGGGTTACGGTCAGTAACCTATTGTTCTCTTTCATCATCTCGTGTTCGAGATCCACCTATGGGAGATATGGACAGCTCCCCGGTTGCCCAATACACTCAGGGTGAGGCTCTGACAGCCAGAGGACGGTCACTTGAAAAGGTGGTGCAAGACACGTCACAAAACGTAACCCACACACATGATGGAGAACGTACTTTAGAAACTGTATGAAAACATGTGGTAATATGTAACATACATAAGCATGGCAACAGGCACACCGTCAGGTGATGAACATGCTTAACAACATGTGTGTACGAATGGGGGCCTAGGAGAATAGGGCTATGAAGCCACCCTGTCTGGATGTGGGTGGTAAATCTCCCTGTTCGCTTGGGAGAGAAGATCCGTGCGTAATGGGAGGGGCCATGGCTGAGCATACAGCAGAAGTATGATCTCTGCCAGCCATGGAGCTTTGGGCCACCTGGGCGCTATGAGAATCAGACTCAGGCCCTGTTCTCTCACCCTGGCTAGGGTTGGCGTTATCAGGCAAAGGGGGGGAAACGCGTAGAGAAGCACATGGGGCCACGGATTGGCTAGTGCATCCATGCCGAGAGGCGCGCTCACGTCCCTTAGCGAGAAGAACATAGGACAATGGGCGTTATCCCGCGAGGCAAAGAGATCTACGGCTGCTTGACCGAATCTCTGCCACAGCAGACCCACAACCTGAGGGTGGAGGCGCCAGTCTCCGTAGAGTGGGTTCCCCCTCGACAAAAGGTCTGCACCCCTGTTCAGAATGCCTGGCATGTGGGTGGCTCGAAATAACAGAAAGTGCCGCCTGGTCCATACTAACAGCTTGTGAGCCAGAGCATGAAGCTTGGAGGAACGCATCCCCCCTTGGCGGTTTATATGTGCTACAGCTGTGGTATTGTCGCAGTGGACCAGCACATGATGCCCCTGCAGGTGGGGCAGAAAATATCTCAGAGCCTTCCACACAATGAGGAGCTCCAGGTAGTTTATATGGGCTGACTGAAGAGTGTTTGGCCACACACCATTCACTGTCCTGCCCTCCTGAGTAGCCCCCCAAGGGGGTTGGTAAAACTCTGCATCTTTCCAGTGGCGCAGTGCTGCTATGCACGAGCGAGACAGAGCGACAGAGATTGCGTAAAGGGCTGAGATGAAATGATAAAACCCACTTCATGAATGCCCTCATTCTCAGAAGGCCCAGAGGCAAGACCTAAATAGCCGATGCCATAAGACCTTGTAATCTGAGACGTGCGATATTGCACCCTCGCTCCCTCCTTGAATTGCGAAAGGCAATTCAATAGAGAGAGAGAATGCGCTCTTTTGACAGACGTGCACGCATCGTCACCGAGTTCAGCTCCAGACCCAGAAATATAACATTCTGAGCGGATGTGAAATTGCTCTTGCTCATGTTCACTCTGAAACTGAGCGAAGTGATATGAGCGAGCACACGTGTTCCTCACCACTTTCTCTCTGGAATCGGCTATGATCAGCTAATCGTCTATATATGTCAGGATCTTTAGACCCGCTACTCTCAGCGGGGCTAGACCCGCCTCTGCACACAGACAAAACACCCGCGGGCTCAGAGAAAGCCTGAAAGGGAGAACTGTGAATTTGTAACATATGCCTTAGTAGGCGAAACGAGCATCCCACCCTGAAAGGGGTTGAGGTGTCTCGCGATAGAGGGCTCAACAGCAGGGGGGCCACCCATGCCATGCGAAGCCATATCTTTCACCTCAAGACTCGTGAAACCGTGCTTAAGGTCTATCGGGTCCCCCCAGAAGTGCTTCATGTGCTTAGTGCATGCAGGCAGAACCGGAAAAAGCTGCTTTCTAGGCCCGGACGGGGGTCCCAGAAGCTTCCCGTCGTAAATATCCCGTTCCTGGTCCGAAGCACTTTGCAATGCCGGCCATTCGATGCTGAGGCGAGCAGCTGCTCGTTCACATGCCTCGGCAAGGACCGACTGGGGTGCGGCAGCGGGAACCGTGGCCTGCGGGTTAATGGATGGCGTCCTCATCACTTTTCTCCCCTTCCGAGTCAGACATATTTAACTCGACGCACTGAGTCGCAGCCACTTTTAGTCTGCGGCGCCGAAGTTTTGCTGGAAGCGACAGACAATGGCTGCAGTGCTCCGGGAAATCGACCGCGTCTTGCGCGTGCTTAAGGCCTGTGCAGACCACGCAGAAAGGATGGGTATCCTTAGCGGCAGTAAGTGCACCACACGCGGCCGGGCAGGCACGCGACTGGTTATCTGACTGGACAGACAGAGACATAAGAAAAGATAGAGACAGGCGGGCAGCCTGCAGAAAAATAGCGAGCGTGGGCGGCTTGCAGAACAGCAAAACTGTTTACCAGGACAATCACGTCCGGTGGAGGCTGATCTGTCGATGTGTCCTCCTTTGGATTTCAGTGAAAAATTGCCCAAGAACAGTGAGCTGTTAAAGTTAAACCAGAGGTCGCGAGAAGCGAATGTCAACTGAAGTTGGGTAGCGTGTACAGGGTTTTTATGCACCAGGTAAGAGGGCGGTACCTCACCTGGCATAGGACACGCGCTACTGTCTGTCAAGCCAGACTGGGTGCAATTGGATACTTCTGCAGAGGTCAGGTCGGATGCCCTTCCCATAGGTGGATCTTGAACACGAGATGATGAAAGAGAACTCTCCTCTCACGTATATCTGTACACAGTTGTTTTTCCTCACTCACTCTGCATGCAAACATGCTGAAGACATCTAGACGTCTCATGTGTCATTTCTTGAGTGAATGGGTTGTAATGCTGGAGGTGATGAACAGGCTTGTATAGTGAATTATATCAACAGTGTTTTGAAGGAAATAGGAAAGTAATTACTGAGTAATTAATCCAAAATATGTTGTAAAGAAACACTTGATTTTAACTTGATTTTAATTTAATTTAATCGTCCTACATACATGCATTTAAAAGTAAATTATATTAAAATAATAGATCACTTTTAAATGCTTATCGGTCATTGACTGTCATCAGTCATTTTAAGTCACTGTTTCAAAATGAAATTAATGTAGACAAATTGACCGATTTCTCTACTTAGTTGACGCACACAAAATGTTTTCAGTCATGCAGGGATAACATGAATCATTAGGTCAGTTACAATCATTAAAAGTTACAACCATACTAACATAACTACATGTTAAGTAATGGTACAGTAGTAAAACAAGCAGAAACACCTGTTACACAAGTTCTATTGAAATATTCCTCTCTCTCATAATAAAAGACACTCATTTTAGCAAATCATTTTATTTGAATTAACTGTTTTTAAAATGATTTGCTTGTTATTTAGTTGAGTTCATTTATGAGTGTCTGTGTTAAATACCTCTTTTTAAAATAAATTATAAAAAAACGACATTCGTGTAGCTTAGTTATTTTTAGGGCTGGGCGATAAAACGGTATCAATATTTATCGACGGTATAAATTGTCGGTAACGATATAAAAAATCTTCGGTATAGCCTCAATATTGTCATTAAATTCCGCACGTGCAGTTCGTGGATCATAAACAGCCAATCAGATGTTTTAAAGATGAGCGCGTGCTGCCGATGACACGCAAACAGCCAATCAGATGTTTTAAAGATGAGCGCGTGCTGCCGATGACACGCAAACAGCCAATCAGATCTAAACATGCAGGTTGCGTCGCTCTCGGTTCGGTTGCGTCATCGCAGGTGACATTAGGCCGCGCGCATGATGAGCGCCGGCGGTGAGGAGATTGTTAATAAAAACACACGT
>JBAJNP010014102.1:0-11339 GCA_036877545.1 Yasuhikotakia modesta | reverse complement strand
ACAACATAAACTACAACACACAACATAAACTACAACACCTAACATAAACTACAACACACAACATAAACTACAACATAACAATATTAGAGGCACATGCATTTATTTGTAAACGTTTTTGATAATAGCTGCGTTTTAATAACGTTTAACTAACATCTGTTGTAAAATAGGAGGGTTAAATCATCTCCAGTTTTAAGGGACAGCCGCAACAAGTGACTCGAACCCTGGACCTTTTAACGGCGGGTGCAGCGCGCGCTCATCCCCGCAGATGTGCGGCCCCAGCGGCGGCCTGAGCTCGACTCTGTTTCCTCCATCCGCAGGACGGACCGCAGCGGCGTCTGACGCAGAGAAACGGATCGATCAGTGCCGCTCGGGGATCGATTACACGCCTCATTATTAGGATGAGCTTCGACGTGAATGACAGGCATCTGTAAAACAAACAAACAGCGTGATATTAATGTATGCTTATTATGTTCCCAACATTACACCACATATATACCGTTATATCATCTATATGTATTATATATACATCATCTAAGCAGGTATTAAAGCTAATGAACGATATTTATCGGTTCTTTCATATGAAGTCCAGGCAGTAATATCTGTACCAGTGGTTGGGGGGTAAAGACCCTCTCAACATGTACTGGACGCACACGTGCCTCTGGTGCTAAATACAGAACAAATATTTCAAAGACACGTGAGAAGATCAGAAGACGTCTTCTGTTCGCGTCACCATCAGGTCTGTCACGGTTTCTAAGTAACTCTGTGTCATTTGTAGAATATAACATAACAATCAGCTGGGTAACGTTACAGTTTAAGGAGGGGCGCTGATACACCCCCCGCCCCATCCACGATTTACAGCCACGTTACATCCATGTATCCATGACTTCAGGATTTTACCAGCATGCGCATTCCCTGGAACTCGAACCCTTGACATTGATGTTGCTGCTGCGCTAACTTGAGCTGCAGAAAAGCATAACAAAACTAGCATAGGACAACAGAAACACAAAAGATGCACATTTACAAAACAACTAAAAACTCGAGAAAGAATTCTTACACAAACTGACATACAAAAAAATCTGCCACGTAACATGGAAAGTCTGTCAGATTTCCATAGTGTAACACATTAAAATGTCTGAGGACAAGCGATCTGTACATGTTCAGCAAATGTTTTATTGCATCACAACAAAACTGTGCAGCTCACTGAGCAGTGAATGATGCATCACACTGCTTTTATGTTAAACTTGCACTAGCACTGTTATTGCTAATGACAACCATAAAGTGTTATTTTCATGTTCATGTAACTAGTGTGAGGCACATTAGCACTCACCTCGCTCTAAGTCTCAGCATCCATACAGCTGGAGTTCAGGGCTGCATGTACCTCAAAGGTCACATGAGGTGAAAACGAACACATTGTCATGGCAATATCTCTTCTCAACCCGTCTGAGGCGTCAGCATTTCAAGATCTTACTGTACTAAATGTTTTTGCAATCATCTGAGAAGGTGTTCAGTGGAGGGGCAGAGCACCTGAACACTGTCTGGTGAGGTATGTCTATCTACTCTACTCACTTCACTGTACCTCTATCTTAACTAACCACTTCCACTCAAAAACAGACTGACTCATACCTATGAAAAAGAACTCAAACAATTATACTCATTACAATCATTACTCATTACAATACAAAACTACAGTGGAAGACATAAAAAAACTTACTGGCAATACTGTAGATTTGATCATGGACGGTTTATCTGCCCTCATTATCTGTATGCAAAGAGCACAAGAAATGTGCTAGTCAACATGAAAATATATAACTGAAAATAAGGTGGCCTAAAGGAATGACAAAATAATGTTGTTATTTTGGACGCATTAATGACCTCACCTTCCACTCCAACACAATATTACTGTTTTCTGTCCACTCATGATAAATCACAACTATTGAACAACTACAACCATTCAGCATTAAGGGAAATTAAACTGTATTTACTTTACATCATTACTTTACTTGGTTATGTATCATTTAACATTCTTGGTGCTGTTATTTAAACATGGCACCTAAAAGTAAAACTGTCATTTACACACCCTCATGTTGTTTCATGAGACCACCTGCAGACCACCAATTCAACTTTAAAACAATCACTTCCATGTGGGTTTGAACAACACAACAGTTGATAAATGCAGACAGAATGTTTTTTGGGGGGTACTCTTCCTTTAAGAAGAGAATTATTGTTATTATTATTACACATAAGTTCCATTTTTAATGCCCACATGCTTTTTCTAATGAATAATTTCAGAGAAAGAAGACATAAGAAAATAGAAGAATATAGAAGAACATGTATTATTTATGAAGACAAACTCATGTGTTAAACAAACAGAAAACAAGTGTTACTCAGTAAAAAGAAAGCAGGTGTGTGGGTTTGTTCTAATGTTAGCAGATCTTCTCCATACAGGATGTGACCTAATACTTCAGACCCCAGCGCTTTACATACAGCCATTCATTTACTGTTTCTTAAGCTCACGCTCACTTTACGCCACATCTGCTATGACAACAGAAGCTGCACTGAGGTCAGACCATTACTGTATCTCCAGCGCAGCTCTGCTCACCCATTATTCTCTGGAGGAACTCGCAAGTGCTGATACAGAGGAAAGAGACTCAAACTCCTAAAAGCTACTGAGGAAGTTCAGACTTCATTAAACATGAGAAACTGTAGCCTGAATAGAGTCACTTCCAAACCTGGACAGATATGTGCCAACATTTACCAAACTATTACAGTATCAGGCCACTACAGTTATTTTACTCAGAAACATCACTAAATATGCACCTGCTGTGTCATTCCAAACCTGTTTCAGTTTATTTCTTCTCAGAAACAAAAATGATCAATTGAAAAGATAAATTAAAGTAGGTTGGTAACCAGACAACAGTGGCACCCATTGGCACCCAGAGACATTTCTCAAAATGTCTTCTTTTGTGTTTCACAGGAGTAATAAAGTCAAACAGGTGAGGGTGAATAAATGATAGCAGTTTCCATCACTATAAGAGATCATGCGAGTCTTTCCCGTAAAACAACAAAGGGATAAGAAAACACATAATGAACAGTGTGTCCACACGTTCTTCAGTAATGTGGGCATGTCTTTAGATGGTAAACTCTCAGTAACAGGGTAATACAGTTTGTTGAGGAAGCGTCGCTGTTTTCCTCACGTTACATCAATACTGTACATCCCCTCCACAACAGCTAAAGAACTGCAGTTTCTCTTCATTCAGGGTGTTCTTGTTTTTGTTCTGCTTAAAACGAATCAGTTCATTCTCTCCTGGACTATGTGAATAATATCTGATTTTTAAACAAACATGATAAGCAATTAGCATTTTGTTTAAAAGTCTAAAGACAAACATTTTATGAAGAAAAATCCTCCGGAGATCACAGTGCAATTCGGCTAAAAATGGGTTGTATTTTTTCTTGAATCTTTTTCCCAGAAAAAAAACAAGCACAACGACTCTGAACAGTGTGCTGGTTTTACTCAGTTTAAACATGTGACTTCTATCATGAGGGGACAGAAGCGCCCCTGATTTTTTGGTCTTTTGATAAGGAAAAACAAACATTTGTTCTCCACTACATAAAGCAGAATGTGGGTTAGGGCTCCGGCACAGGGAGAAGTCTAAAGGCAGCGATGCTCTGCAGAAGCCAGGATGAAGGCGCGGACCACACCTTTCCCACCCGGACCTTTGTGGGTTTGTAGGAGCTCTGAGGGTCATATAAGATGTACTGGGTGCAGAGAGCCTGATCCGAACCAGGCTGAGCGTGATAGGCTGCAGCGCTCAGCGTCTGTGTGACATCACTCTCAGGTTTGGGCTGCCGGCTCAGGAGACGCCCCCCTCCCTCCCTGATTAACTGAAGCAGCTGATCTTTAGGTGGTTTCTGGAAGGAACCCATCAGGTAGAAGAAACAGCCGTCAAAGAGCGGCGGCAGCTAAAGACATGAGAACATTTAGTGAGTTACCTGACATCACAACTCAAAGGGCAAGTACAAAAACACTAATAACCTGACAATGGGAATAAAAATGGTGAAAACATGAAACTGTTTGAGGTTAAAGGTCACAGTTGTAACAAAATCAATATCACAAACACTTCATACACAGCAGTACCACAGTTGTACTCTAAAATAAGAACTTTACATCCAGCAGCCTACCGTCTTCATTTCAAAGACCAGTGTGAAGTTATACACATGCTTGTTTACTACAGAGCTGTGTTTCATGACCTCAGGAGATCGCCGCTGTCCTATATTGTCCCACAATGCCCAGAAAGCTACAATCATGCATCTCCCTTTAAATTCTCTGCCCTGCAAAGGTTTTCTAAATGAGTCACGATCCATAACAAAAGTGAAAGCCTGAGGAGAGCGGATTCACACGGCACATGACTGACAATGAAAGGACAGACGCGGCTATTATTCCTCCAGGGAGTGTGTGGATATGTCTGTCACTCACCAGTCTGTCTCTGTTCAGACGGGCACGAGGGGGACCTGTCGCATACACACTCTCCTCCACCCAGCGGTCCGCCTGAACACTACAACACACCCCTGAAAGAGACAAACAGATGAAGTATAGCAGCAGTACATTTTAAAGAGACAGAGAACATTAAAGCTCAGCATGGGTGTGTGTGTATAAATCAAACATCTTATAAATGACACAAAATCATCTTTTATGAGAATATAAAATCTTTTTTCATCTTTAAATATAAAAAGATAAAAGTCCTCCAAACTGATTTTCTGTGATTACTGTCCACTTACAGTTGAAACGGAGAAGCCAGCAGCCGTGGAGGACAGCCAGAAGAGCTGTCAGAGCGGACGACACCTCACAAGCATCCGGAACAACGACGTGAGTCACTGCAAACACACACAAACACAGCTCATGCACACATCACTTCATGAGGTGCTCGCTGCCCTGCACGAGATGCACATACTGATGTTTAGTGAGGGCTTCAGAAAGTGTGATGCAAATAAAAGAAAGAAAACGGGATGAAATGGAACATCTGTGATTGGCTGAGGCGTGTGTGAGGGAGTGTTTTGGCAATTTAGGCAAATTGCCTAAACTCTAAAATAAAGCACACTAGTCCACTACAGTCAGCTCTTCCTCCTTCACAGTGTGCGTGATGAAGACTCTGCACAAAGTGACTACAAATCAACAAATAAAACACAAATAACTTCAACTCTAAAACACTAAAACAACAAACGTTTATTGTAACTTTGATAGGTGAGAGGACGAGAGACTGTGTGTGTGTGTCACTGAAAGTGCTGCTGTTTTAATTTCATCTGCTCAGCCTGTGACTGTGTGACTAATAATGCTCTTCTCAAACGTCATGATGGAACAAAAGCAGAGAAAGAAGAGTGTTTTATCTGCTCATGTGCTACTAGAACAATAATAGTTCTTCAACAAATTTATGTTTAACATTTATTACAACAATATGCTGATGTAAACACATCATTTTTAGAATGGTTTTCATGAGAGAACATTAGGTGTCAAGTGTTTGTGAGCTCCTCACAGACCTGCAGCAGAAAACGACTCCACTTGTTTTCCTCCAAACCGATGAGCTGCTTTATCAAGCTGCTTCTTCTGAGCCCGTGTCAGCTGACAGCCCAACAGAACCATTGGCCCAGTTTCCCGCACATAGCCCGAGGCCTGCAGGAACGCAAACAGTACAGCACTAGTACCCACGTTCTTTGTGAGAACCCACCCATGACCCACCCATCATCTTTGTTTGTTGTTCTGTGATCATGTACCTCTGCAGGGCTCTGGCTTGTTGGTATCGGGTGGGATGCCTCAGGAGCCAGTCTCAGAACATCCTGCATTTCTGGAGTCAGTGCGTAATCCACAGGCCGCAGGCCAAACATATTCCTGAAGAAAATCCAGACAGGTACTCTTCATTTAAGCTACAGGCTGCAATGTGTAAATAACATCACAAATCTTTGTTGGATCATTTGTCCCTGCAGGGTGGTAAAGAAGAGACATGCAAATAAAACATGTTCGGCTGAAACTTCAGCTTGAGATAACGCCTGGAAAACGGTCCTTAAAATTTCATTTGGATTCATAAGTGCCACCCTAAACCTCCTCACACGCCCACAGGACTTCAAATCATTTTGTTTTTAACAATCCAATAACACCACACTAATACATCTCACAGGGACGCACATATACAGTATATGTGTGTGAACACAGGTAAATAAGGGTGTGTGTAAGTTAGACATTCAGTGCAGTTAAGACTGAAATCACTAAACCTCTCTGTAACTGATGCATCCATCACTGATGCCCCAGTAACAAGAACCAGTGAAGCACAGACCGATAGACAGAACATGAGGGTCTGTGCCAAACACTGGAGATATCAGAGTTCCTTCACTCACATCAAACAAACACAACAGCAGAGTCTTTAAAACCCAATCCAAGAAAAACACAAATTCTAGTTGATCAGCTACTTAATGTAGTTAGCAGCCTACAGAGGGAGTATTTTAACTCACAAAAGGGTTAAAACGGGTTAAAAAACTCACAAAACACTTTGAGATGCTCCACGTTCCACCAGAAGTTTCACCACAGCTACATGGCCGTTTCTCACCGCGTCATGCAGCGGAGAGTCGTTCTGGTAGCCTGGAGTGTCCAGCAGCGCTCCCTGCTGCATCAGTTCTTCAGCCACTTCCAGGTGACCCTGATTACACGCCTCATGCTACAAAACACAACCGCACGCCGTGTGTCACCTGTTCCTACAGCAGCTGTTTACAATTCAAACTTGTCAAGCACACAATGAAAACAAGTAACAAAACAATAAAAACAAATAACCTGTTGTTTCAAACAGAGATGGCGGTAGAGGCAAAGGTTCAATACGATGAACCAATGAATGTGTGTGTGTGTGAGTGTGTGTGTGTTCACTCACCAGTGGTGTCCAGCCTGCATTGTCCTTCAGGTTGGGGTCGGCTCCCTCAGCAAGGAGCTTCTGAACCTTCACATCACCCTGCGCAGAAGATCAAAACACCAGTAGCGGTATTAAACACTTCTAAAACTTACAGTGACCTATAGTGACCTAGCATCCATTGATTGATTGAAATTCAAATAATGTAAATGGAAGTTAAAAATAGGTCACAAGTCTGTTCTGTTTGATAAATGGAAATGATAAACTGTGACTTATGATGACAATATTAAGCAAAAGCGAAAGCAGTTGAGAGCCACAAACCTTTATGGCAGCCAGGTGCAGCGGTGTCTCTCCCTTGTGGTTCCTCTTCATGTAAGCTGGACTTGCCTGATGATTTCGCACACCAGGAGACCTTCTCACAAGGGCTGGGGTAGCCGGTGACCTTCTTCTCCCTGAAGGTGAGAAAACTGGCTTTGTATTCTGCTCTTCTTCTGAAGATCTCAGGTTATGAGAGGCGTCAGGGTGAGAGCGAGGTGTCGCTTGTGATGCAGTTTCTTCTCTGGATAATCTCTTCCTGCACCTTGAAGTTGATCTGGGTCTTTTGGGCGTTCTCTGTGGATCATCTCTGTCTTGGTCCTCTGCAGCTCTGTTCAGGGTTCTAGAAGGAGAACCCACAGAATTTTTATCTGATTTTGGCTGATCATGATCTGAAACATTCTGCTTTTCACAGCCAGGCTGTGTGTTTTCAAAACCCTGATTGTTAAGAACATTTTTATCAAAACTGAGAACTTCATTCTCTGCTTGTTGGAACATCTTCTGAGGTTCTTCATGCTTGCTGCCTGGGCACTGGAAAGACACCTTCTTTCCGGACTTCCTGTCATCATCTCCAAAGCTCATCTTCTCACCCTCCTCATCTTTGCTCTCTGAAGTGTCTTCTTTACCAAAACCCCACTGTTGATTGATTGCTTCTAGTTTTAGCCTCTTAAACTCCTGCTTCATCCGACTCCGGGTTACTGGCTTCTTAGATCCGCAGTCTTGTTTGCAGGTTGGCCTGACCCTCTTAAACTTGTTTTTCTTCTTCACCTTCCCTCGTGGAGGGGTGGAAGAGCTAGAGTCTTGGGAGGAAGAGGTGAAGTTGAAAACGGACAGGTCTTTGGGTCTGGATGAAGGTAGCGTGGCAGGTTTCTTTTGCTGATCTCCGTTTGACATGTTTGCCACAACAGGCTTCTCAACTGTACACCGTACTTTACGACTTCTTGGACTAAACCATATCTTGTAGTTCTTATTCTTTGAGTCAGAGGGCACTTCTGATTGCACAGCATCAGTGGGTGTGGCTAAACGTAAGAAGAATAAAATCAGATGTTCAATGTTACACATTCATCAAAGTAGGAAATTCGATTCACTTTGCTTCAGTCAAACAAGGGTGAATTACAACAGAATGTTTATCTATGAGGTACAGATCTGTCAGTGAGACCAGCAGCATCAACTGCATGCCTGAGCCACCAGTAAAAATCACTACACATAATTATAGTGGAGAATTACAGTTAATAATACATATAATTACCAGACAGGAAATTCAGTCAAGGAGTTAACATCTATAGTTTTCAGCTACACCATTACACTTAAAGATCGATAAAACAGAAAGGTTATAATTGCTTTATGCTGCAAAAGTTCACCCTACATGAGGCGTCGTGTGGGTTCAGCAGTGAGTCCAGGTTGCAGAACAGCTCAGTTATGTTACTGAGCTGCCGGTTGATTTGAATGTCTTTCACCCAGGCTGGACTATGACACACACTGCAGCCTTCTCCTGCCTGTGGACCTGCACAAGCCCTGCAGTGTACAGAGAACATGCACACTTCATGACCAACCTGCAGCGTACAGAGCATGCACACTTCATGACCAACCTGCAGCGTACAGAGCATGCACACTTCATGACCAACCTGCAGCGTACAGAGCATGCACACTTATTGTTGTAATAATCTCCTATTATTTTAACAAGAATATGATGACTCGTCTGATCAGGAACAGGCAGAGGTCGGGCGCATACACGTGTATCAGTATGACTGCGTATGTTTGCAACAGAACCACTACACAGCTGCATAAACGCTACGAATAAACACAGATGTACTAATGACATAAGACAGGATTTATAACAGTATGGATACTGCTTGACAGTGTGTGTGTGTAAATATATACACGAATAAGCTGAATGTCTCCTCAGCAGAAGTTTGTTACCTGCAAAACAAATGTTCACAGAGTCCCAGACACACCGGCTCCCTCGTGAGGCTTGAGCTGCGAGGAACATCACAGGCCATTAAACTCAACGCGCCGGACAGAAGCGCGACAGAAGCAGGAAGTTGAATCTCACCATTTTGAGCACAAGAGAAGAGTTCGGAAATGAGCCAAAGCTTCTCTGGTCCTGGTCCAAGTGACGGACCCTGTGTGTGTGACATGATCTCCTTCCATCACAGTAAAAACACAACATACATCACAAACATCACAACACAATCTCAACCACCCGCCTGTAACGGAGGCTCGCGCCAACTTCCGGCAGGAGGAGGAGCTTCACGAACTCGAGCTCTGATTGGCCAACTGGACTTTTGTTATGAAATGACATACGGCCTGTTTCTCCTCCAAAGCAAAATATGAACAAACATTAAGTTTGTGGCACTAAATTCAACAAGACAAACACTCGCATTTAAAAAACATCTTTAATGTAAAAATAAACTAGTACAATATTTAAAGTGCCTTGAGACAGACAGAAGAAAGATAAAACCTTCAAAGAAAATATAAAGATGAGCAGATATTGAAGAAGTGATTGTGATTAATGTAAAGCTCAGTATTAATGCAGTCAGCTGTTATAGTACGAAATCTTGTTTCCACGTACCAGTAACACAATGTGGTTATATAGTTTTGAGAAAACAACATGGCAGAGCTATTTAACTTTAATAAACTGAATTGGGTTTGCTCAAAGGTGAACAAATGAACTAACAGATAACGCATCCATGTAAGTGAGCCCAATTTCTGCATACAGTTCAATCTCAAAGATGATTAAAAGAACAAAAAAACTCAAATGTATGATTTATCTGAACAGAATAATTCATGCAATATACTTTCATGTAAATCACATGTGAACTGGAAGAGTGGGAACCTGAGTTTAAATAAAACCTTTTTTCTTCTTCACATTATTCTTCAGGTAACATTTGTAAGATATTTGGAGACATTATTATTCAATACAAAAACAAACTGATTTTTCCTCAGACAATGCAATATAGTCTTTAAAGTTTCTATGTTATTAAATTAATCAAAATTCATTTCATTTGTTTTGTGCAAGTCGAGCATTTTATAAGTTTACAGCATTATAAGAGTCCAGACTGTCAATATCTGATCCTTCATTGAGTTCCTGTGTGTCTGAATCCGTCTTCCCCACTGCAAAGTTAATGAAAACCTGGGGAAGCAGAGCAATCGTTTAGCCTCCACCTCTGTCTCTTTTTATTTATTCACACGTTCTCTTCTAAAGGAACAAACTAAAATTCTGTCAGTATTTAAATAACTCTGTTGTTCTAAACCACATGCTTTAATTTCTCACTTAGAACACAAACATTCTAAACACATGGATGGTGAGTCAGTAATGACAGAATGGGATGGAAACGCATGAATGTTTGATTTCGTCAGCCGTGTATCTCACCTCATCTAGTGTTGTCTGACTGACTGAGAAGTGTTTGATTTGCAGTACGGTCTTGTTGGACTCCAGCTGGTTGAAGATGGAGGCCACACCACCAGGAGCCACAGGAATGTGATACTCCAGCATGTTGGAATGATGGTCCTGCATGAACAGAAGATGTCCAGTAAACAGTATAACGATATAGGACAAAACAGAATAGTCTTAAAGGTGCAGTACGCCATTTCAGAGAAATTCTGTTGAAAATTGAAATCAACACGCATACAAACGTTTGTGTGCAATTCGCACACAGTGCTGACTGTGGAAATCAAACAAAAAGTTTATTTTTCTCAGAAATCACTTCCTGCACCTGTAAAGATGATCGATTCATTTAAATCATGTCTGAAACACGTTTTAATATCACTGTGTTCTCACCTTCAGGCACACGCTGGGGAAATTTTGCTGCATGAAGTTACTGATCATATCAACATCACAGGAAGCTTCAGCTAAATACATTTTAACTGTGAATCCTTTGCCAAACCTGTCAGACAAACACAGATTATTGTTTTACTGAAGCGTCTGCAGGAGACACAGTTCAGATGCACATTAATGGTGTGGAAAACAAAAGAGAACAGATGATTTGTCAGGAAACCACTGACCTGTTCTTGATGTGCTGCAGGGAGCCGAGACACCTGAACTGTCCTTTAACCATTATAGCCAGACGAGTGCAGAGAGCCTCACACTCCTCCATACTACACACACACACACCACACACACACCCCACACACACCCCC
>JBAJNP010014101.1:0-11340 GCA_036877545.1 Yasuhikotakia modesta | reverse complement strand
AATGTAAGAAAATTAATATAATACATGAGCAAGTGCTTGCTGTGCAGTCTAACAAAGAGAAAAATATGTTTCTGCACACCAAACTTGTTTTATTCACTCTCTAATGCTCTTTTCTAACATGTTTTACAGGTGGAAAATGAATGACAGCTTTATTTCTCCTCACCCTGCCTCTCGATACAGCATCTCAGGAGGGAACCTGCACATCAGTCAGCTCAATAAAGAAGAGGATGCTGGTATTTACCAATGTCTGGCCTCCAACTCTTTTGGGACCATTCTCAGCAGAGAAGCTAATCTCCACATTGCTTGTAAGTCACTGCTTCAGTCATTTGTCCTACAAAAAAATCACTATGCAGACCCAGCTGCAGTACAAAATAACTGAGGGGGCATGTGAAATTATTAAGGGGGCTTTACACCAGCAATGCACACAGATGAGATTTGCTTTTCTAAAACAGATTTTTGAGTGCAGTGGTAAAAAACAATCCATATGCAACATACAGATAACCAGACAAACTAACAACGCTAAAGCACAGTGTAATGACATATATCTTGATATTTACATGGTAAATCATAGCTCATCATAGGTAAATCACGAACTGATATTCGTATGGCAGAATCCATGCTGAAGTTAAATAAATATCAAAGACCATAAAAGCTTTAGGATAACATTAGCGTATGACAAATGTTGTATGGCATATGGAACAGTGATTTATTATTTGTTCATTCGAATCATGTCATACACCGATTGTTGATAACTTGTATTATTATAAATATATAGAAAACATTTGTTATTTAATCTAAAATACAAAAATGAAACTAAGGTGGGACACATCATATCTGAAGTGGAAATGAGTTTTTGCGCTGAAGTTCATGAATTTTCATAATTTTTTGACAAAAATAAACCTGAGGGCCCTGGTACTTGGTTAGTCAGCATTTTCACACAATTTGAGCTTTTTAGTAACACATTTACACGCTTCAGATACACTTAACCAAAAAGGTGGCATTTATGAGCTCAAAGTAGGCTATAGTCAGAGAAATAGCACTGCAGAGAGCAGATGGTCCATACAGCATGAAAATAAAAGCTGAATATACAAATAAAAGTGGTCATATCACCTTTAAAGGTGCTTTTAAAGGTGATGAATGTATTACTATGAAGCCATATTGTAACTTTCTGAACTCCTTTCTGAACTCTTCTGATACTTCCAGGTCAAAAGAAGCATTTTTAACTAAGCTGCAAAATTACTTATTACTGAAGAATTTTTTTACAGTGTAACACACAGTATGAACACACACACACTCGGAACAGTGGGCAGCTATCCCTGCCTCACCTGGGGAGTAGTTCTTAATATTGCCCCACCAACATTAAAAATATTAGTTTCATTTAGAAAGGGTGTTGATTTGACATTGCACCTTTACCCCAAATGGCTTTATTAGTAAATAGTTTATACATAATTGATGACAAAATATTCATTTTTAAAATTAAGTAAAATATGATTAAAATGAAGCAACCATTTAGTAAATTTACCCCATGCTTTAAGAGGAGTCATAAGGGTCTTTACAAGCCCCTCTGCACTCCAAACATAATAACATATAAAAAAGTGTAGACTATAATAATGAAATCTTTTAACTTTAAGAACTTGGTCCACAAGATATTTATTTATTATTTATATTTATTTCTAGCAACATTTAAAAATAGTGTATACCTTTAATAGCATGTACCTATGTTTTTATATTTGTTTTATGTTTTAAATAAATGGAATGCTGGAAAACAACCTAAAATTAAGCCACATGGTTTTAAAATATATATTATTATGAAAAGGCTAGAAAAAGCATTTTCCTTCACCCCCTCTTTTTTACAGGTTACGAATTCATTACTTTCAATACAATAGTATATTGAATGTCTCTGGCTTCACAAGGGCTTATGGTGTTTACTTTGAGCAATGAATAAAACACAGCGTATACGTTGATAACTGAGAAGCCAATTAGAGTCACTGGAGTGTGGCTTTCTTTTGATGAATGCTTTGTATGTACAGTATTCAAAGCAGAGGATGATTTTATTGCATATGTACGGAGGAGCTCTGTCAGTTTGTTTATTCTAGCCTCGTGGAAATGTCTTGTTAAATCTCTGTAACGAGATATGGACTTGGACTGAAAATTTTGCTGACTGAACATTATGGAAGAAATGCTTTCATGATGGTGGCAGTTCATATGCAAAGTACAAAAAAATCCTTTTTCTACCAAAGAGATGCTTGAAGCATGACTAGCTTGTGTCGCAGGCACGAGGGGATTGTCATGTTCTGACAGTGGAAATGTTGCTCATTAATATTCCTTTGAAACATTCGGTTTTCTAGACACACCCCCTGCTGAATTTAGTGCAGGTAAAACTCGCAGCCTCTGTCAACCATAGTTGTGTAGATTCACATGTTATATTTGTTAATTTATTTTTATTGTTTATTTTTAGATATCCCCTTGAGTGCGAGCAAAGACAAACTGATATCAGTGTTGCTGTTTATTCTGATCTTCAAAGCAGTCTTACTGTTTAATTTATGATTTTCACTTTGTTTACAATTGTATAAAAGTTGCTGTTATTAAAGTGTTATTAAAGAGTTTTAAAGGATCACAGAAACATGAAGATTTTGTCAAAACTGTATTACTTAATTCTGAAGATTGCAATGCATGCATTAACAATTTCTGTCTTTTAAAATGAACATAAAAGGAGTCTCACTTAATTCATTCACTTAATTCATAGTTTTTCAACGATTCACTTAATTCATAGGTTTTTTCATAAGATTCTAAAGTTAGATAGATGTTTTTAGAGTTAGAGATAGATAGAGTTTGTATGAACCAGAATGAACAGATATTACATTTCTGACATACTCTTTCAGTAACCTGGACCGACAAACAGACCATTGTCATTGAGGGGATTAAATTGTAATTAAATAGGTATAGTATTAGAGCCAGTGTTGTTCATTTATTGTCTGATATTCATTTTTGTTTATAGATCTGGAAGAGTTTAAAACTCAAAGGAGAAGTCCAGTGAGTGTCAGAGAAGGGCAAGGTGTGGTTCTTCTTTGTGGTCCTCCACCACATATGGGAGGTGAGGCATTCTATTGTATTCATTAATTGCCAATTGATTTAGGTCTTTCTAGAAAGCAAGGTGGTGTTGGCCAATAGAATGACAATATTTATTACACAGTATTCTGGAAAACTTCATTCCAACTTTCTTGTTATTCAGAACTTAAAATTAAAATAAATATTTTGTGTGTTTCTTTAGGTTCATATTTCCATCTATCACTTTATATATATTAAGTCATATGACATTAATATGAAAAAATATATGAGATATGATATAAAAATATTCAGATTTTGGAACAGATGATTTACAATATGCTCTGCCCTCTGCAAGCGTGTCAATCTGTCCTCCCACATGTTCAGAGTGATCATGTGCAGCTGTTACCTGTTAGCAAATTGGGAAACTAGCATACATTTTTAATGTATGTCCTCTCTGCACAAACCAACAATTACGATCAGCTGTAATTAGCTCACAGCATAAAAAGCTTTTCAACCTCACTGCCCATATAACAGCGTAAACACATACTAACTCCATTTTCACTCTTGATGTAATGTCCTTAAGTGGCACACTATGCAATACAACAACTTTTTCAATTGCTGTTTGTGTTTAACTGTGCACTTACCAAGCCCAGAATGGACCGTAGTAGAGTTTATTTAGTTTTTAAGTGGTTTAAAGATTAATAGCAATTTTGTCGTGATTCAGATTGTTGACATTTTCTAAGCAAAGAAAAAAGAATCTCTTTCCTACAGGAACTTAAAAATAGGGCACTTTCAAAAACACCCTATTAAAGGAAGTTACAATGTTGGTGTCAGCTGAAGAATCTGATGTGAAAACACAAATAAGGTCAAACGCTGTTTATTGCCACACTGAAAATTTAGATCACAGTTGTCTCACTTTCCCTTAGAAACTGTGTTTAGCTTATCAAGTGTTTAACTTTGTTTCTTTTTTTTAATATAATTGATAAGTTTTACTCTATGTGACAGATTTTATAGACAAATTATCAAATGTTGTGTAGAATGTAAAGATATTTCTAAATTCATCGTATACAAGCTAATGTTATGGAGAGCTGCGTAACCTTATCAGAAAGCTTTGCATTAGATCTTATACATTTGGTGTTGTTTTGTGTGGACCCTGTTGTCTTGATTACTGTGTTTAGTGTTAATCCAAACACATCAGACCTTACTGCTTTAATGGAGCTAGACCTTTTAAACTCACTGAGGGCTGAAATCACTTGTGTTTGTAGAAAAAGGTAGGGCTTTGCTTGAATGCTTTTTGGCAAGCACCCATCTAACCAGGACATTGTTTTCCATTGATCGGCTACTCTTTTATTTTTATTTTATTTTATAACTTCAAAGGAAGAGTTTAAAGTTTTGCTTTATGAACAATTGTTCAATCAATTTATGCCGGAATAGTAGTTTCTTCAGTTAGTTTGACAGATAAAAACTGACAGGTCCTGTATTAATTATTTGTTATCATTTTTAAAGGCCAGTTACTAACCTTTTTTTATGCTTTTGTTTATCCTGCTCTGCAGCTTTGTAGTAGATCAACTCTGAAACATTTATTAAACATGTATGAGTCTGTCAGTATGTGTGGTAAATGTTTTATTAGTGTCAATGATCAAGCAGCTGTATGAAATACACCAAAACACAAACAGCTAAATGCTTTTTCAATAGAAGCATTGGAACATTTAATGCCAGCTGTAGAAATCACAGTCCTTACATCAATCACCTGCCTATTTACTGCATGTGAATACAAACACAGTTCAGTTTGACCTAAAAATATCACCTCTTATATGCTTAAGTGTCAGAATGTATTACTGGTTTGACCCAATCGAAAGTTTCTTTATTAAAATACATACAGTAGAACTGTACATGCACGGCCGAAAATAACAGCCCTAGGCTATTGCCAATATTTGCCATCAAATGGACTGACTTGCATTTTGTTATCATGTCCCCAATGGCATCAATTACCATTGATGCCAAAATTACAAGCTGTGTAAATATAACACTTTCTTTATATCGCTATATGTATTATGGTTCAGTATCCATTTCAGAAAAGCTGATATTTATCTTCTGTCTTTCCTACAGAGCTGACCTTTTCCTGGATCTTCAACGAATATCCCTCATTTGTGAAGCAGGACACGCGGCGCTTCGTGTCACAGAAAACAGGCAACCTGTACATCGCTAAAGTTGAACCCTCAGATGTTGGAAACTACACTTGTGTTGTGACCAACACGGTCACCCAGACCAGAGTTCAGGGACCTCCCACATCTCTTGTGCTCCGCAGCGACGGTGATGATCTCATCGTGAACTGAGCTCATACAAATGACTTTTTTGTTGTTTCAATACTAAATAACCAAACTTTCTGTGTTTCAGGCATCATGGGAGAATATGAGCCAAAAATTGAAGTTCAATTTCCAGAGGTTCTGGCGGTTGCTAAGGGGTTAACTGTCAAACTGGAGTGCTTCGCTTTGGGAAAGTAAATACTATTACATTTGATAGTCTCTTCTTACTTTCACTTTTTCCCTCTATAGGAGTCTGTTTTCATGAATTTTACATGCATGCAGCAGCTCGCTCACCTCCACTGCTGTTTTTCTTAAGTGTTATTTATGTTGTGTGTGACATTATGAGATCCTTAGTAATTCCCTTTTATTTCCTTTTATCCAGCTTAAAAGAAAGCTAATGGATTGTCTTTAATAGGTTTGAGGTGTTTCTGTAGCTCAGCTGGTAGAGCATTAACAGCATGAAGGTTGTTGGTCAGATTTATCACTTTATTTCAGTCCAGTTCCTGCCATCAGCTGGAGAAGACCAGACGAACTTCCGCTTCCCAGAAAAGTGGACCTAAGTAAGTCCAGTGGAGTGTTGGAGATCCCTTATTTCCAGCAGGAAGATGCAGGGCAGTATGAATGTGTTGCTGAGAACTCCAGAGGCAGAAACACAGTAAAGGGACGGCTCTCCTTCTATGGTAAGTCAGAAATATTCTGAATAGTTCATTCTACAATGAATGCGACCAGTATATTGTCATATTGACAACACATCCTGTAAATCACTGCTTTCACAATCAAACAACACACAACCAATTCTTTAGTGTTAATTTGAACTAGCCACATGAATTATTCTTCTAAATTATGCTTCCTCTTTCATTATCCTGTCTTTACAATGTGTGTCATAATGGTGTGTATGGATGCCTATATTTTGGTTTATCACTGATCAATATACTGTGTTTAAACTGATTACCCCATGAAATGTTATCACCTGTATGTCATTTTGTCATGATTATCCTTTTATGCTGTAATTATTTATCATTGCAGTGGTTTGGCAGGTAAAAATCCATAATCCTCTATAGTCTCCACTCCACAAGACATCTATCATTGCTTTACGGGCTATGAAATAGTCAATATGGGCCGCTGTTGTTCATTACATAATGGCCAGCACCAAAATTATGAGGTTCAATAGTGAGACTGATACCTATAAACTATGTTCATGCTTGCAATATTTTGACGGATGACCAAGTCCCCTTTATTTAGTTATAAATATTAGCCCATATTGATCAGAAATGTTTTAATATGTTTTCAATTCAAGTCTTCTAAGCTATAAGTCTAAATATGTAACAAAAGTAAATGAATCTTTATAGGATTGCTAAAGCATGTAAACATATGTAAACATTTCAAATTAAACACAACAAAAGAAAACAACAAGAAAAGCAACAAAAGCAAATGTTTGATAAACTGGCTTACTAAATTTCTAAATTTACATATAATGCTTTTTCATTCTAATGACTTGTTGATCGTCTGGATTAGTTTAATAATTGGTTCATAAATTGGTTGGCTGGTTTATTGATTTATCCATGAGGTTAATAAATAATCAACTCTGTGTATTTGGGAATCAGGAGGGCTGTTGAAAAATGTATTTTCATCTGCAGCTCTCTGTATATTTTGACAACGTGCTGTTTGTTGTGTGTTTGTTGATGGCACCTCAGCGCCACCTCATCTAGTGGAGAAGCCCCAGGACATGCAGAAAGCCATTGACGAATCTCTGCTGTGGGAGTGCAAGGCGAGCGCCAAGCCCAAACCCTCATACAGATGGCTGAAGAACGGAGAACCGTTGGAATCGTTTGAGGTGGGTGATTACAGCAATGAGTTTTACCATATCTGTTGTGTACAAACGGGCCAGGAAAGCCAACTTTAACAAGTTAACAAGTGCTTGTAAATGTAAAATAAAGGCTACTGCAAGTTATGTCAGTTAAAGGAAGTTCTAGCATTCTTATCGTAATGATTTGTGTTCAAATAATTATTGTTGTTGGTCAAAATTCTTTTTTGTCCGTTGCTCAGTATTACTGTGTTTATTTAGGCCCTCTGCAGAAAACACCATATTTTTAAAGACCTGTTCTCCTCAGCTTTTATGAGAATTAAAGCATATTCATGTACAACAGAGGTTGTTTTATCATTCTGAGAGACTGAGAACACATTCTGGAATGCCGGTGTGCGGCTGCACTCTTAATGAGTTGAGGTGTTAGCATTTCGTAAATGTCACGATCAGCTAACTCAGCATTTGATCAATCTCCAGACCAAAGGTCATCCGTGTAGTCTGAGAAAGAGTGGTGTGGGAGTCGTTTGTTATTGGATTAAAATGAACAGACTCCTTTATTCCCTTATCAGACCCTAGTAACAAGCTGTTTTTGACTGTTTACAATGTAGCGTGGCAAAATGCTTCAAAATCATTGTGTTCACAGTTTTGTGCATATGCGGTGCATATATTGGCCGCATCTCCTAGACTCTAGAATGTCCGCTTTATGTCAAGCAGCGTGCATGGAATTTTATTGCAAATAATAGAAAGACGGGAGAAACTATGTACATAAAACATACAGTGTGAATATAGACAAGCAGAGCAATACAGTGACTGTTGTAAGAGCAGCAGTCATCTAATTCAAATAATATTGCCTCTTAAAATGTTTTTAATGTAGCTTCTTTAGTTTACGATTAGCTGATAATGTTTTTTAAAAAAGCTATGATACTTCCGCTTCCATTGTAATTACTTTGAAACTATAGGTAAAATTTCCACATAATTTTCACTATTCATGGTAAAAAATATAGCCTAGATTTCCTCCCTGACTCGAATTCGTTCTCCGTTTGTGTAAATGTTAACTTAACAAAAGTGTGTGTGCAAGTCAACAGCCATACAGTTAGGCCAATGGCTATTAGGCCAATCTTTCTGTTGTCTGTTCAGGTGGGCAACTTAATCTGTCTAGTGCATTACAGCCTACTCAAATGGCGCTCCCCATTGAAGGGGAAAGTGCTGATTTCAGTGGAATGTCACCCCTAATTAATTACCCCCATAAAGCTGATTTATGCCACCATTTGTCTCTGCTGCTAGAAGCTGTGCTGATCTTTTGTTATTTATCCCCATCAACACAGCATGTAAGCTGTATAGAGCTGCCTGTGCATGATATCACTTAGATCGCATGATGCTCTTTGTCAGAGCAGGTCACATGGGCTGAGAGTAATATTATTTTCCCAGCTGCTTTGGAACAATGTAATTCAAGTGGCATAAAGCTACGCCGTCAAACTCTGAAGTGCCAAAATGCAGAGCATGAGAGTGGCTATCTGGGCCATTTATATCTCAGTTCATTCAACCTGAATGCACCATTCATATTGTTCACACTCAAGTGAGCACAATAGCAGCGTAACAGGGCTTTATGAATAAATGTTTGGCCAGGGTGAAAAATTTCAGACCGTCCATCAGCAGTTCAAGCCATTCTGCTATCTGCATAACTGTCAAACATTTAAAAGCAGGTCCCTTATTTTGTTTGTGAACTAATTTTATTTTTGTACATGATTGTTAGATTATTAGTAGCTTAACAAAAAATGATATGAAATTTAATAGCTTGTAATGGCAGGTGAGACGTACAGCACAGTTATAAGATTTTATTGCAGGAAACCTCCAATACTTTAAGAATTTAAGCATCACTACTCTGATCAACAGCAAAACATAGAAGCTGAGCTAAAAAAAGGACAAAGAGGGTTTTGGTCAAGCTTACAGTTGATCAAAACTGAGGATCAGACAATATAAAGTGTTAAATTAGCATTGACATAAATAGCAATTTAAATAGTTATACAAGTTTGTACTGTGTATTTAATGTAAAGTAAAACCTCATGGTCATTGCATGAAAGCATGGATACTTTGGATATGGATACATGGATACCAATACTTTGCCCACCAAAAAAATTAATAAATAAAAATGGAATTTTAAATGGGAAAAAACACCTGCAAGTAGGTTCTTGAAGAGGGCAGGTGAGAAAAACATTTTAACAATGCTCTTAAGCTTTTTAGAGCGTTTGCTTTACTGAAGAAAACAGATCTTAAAATAAATAAAATGAACAGGAATTTTTTAATAACAAATTTTTTGTATGTCATTGTTACAGTGTTGATTGGTTGCTGTTGTGTTTCCAGGACAGAATCCAGGTGGTGAATGGTGCTCTGTCCATCAGCAGTCTGACCCTGCCAGATACAGGGATGTACCAGTGTATCGCTGAGAACCGTCACGGCCGAGTGTTTGCCAATGCTGAACTCAGAGTCATTGGTAAGAGGTTTCATAATCACTATACTTTTGGTAGGTTGTCAGTAAAGAGCATTTGCATCAAAAAAGTGTCAAATAAAGACGTAGCCTTCTTCATAGATGTCTTCCACATCTTATGTGGTTGTCCCAATGTATTTATGTTTGCTAAGGTTAAGCTGTATTACAGGGTTCTTCCAAAAAAAGTTCTTCCAAAAATGTAAATTTGTAGATGTAGGTGACTTCAGAAGAAGAGTAAAGATTGTTAGATAACACTGTGATCTGTGGTGATTCATAAAATGTAAATCCACTAATGCTGTTATTTTGATCATTAATTAATTCATCATAAAAAATCATTAGTTTTGTGATATATTCCTAACAAAACACTGAGGTCTTTAGAAGTGAAACAGTATTACCTATTACCATCCCTCAGGCGAGAGTCTGCAACACAAGCTTCCTGTCACATGCATAATGAAGCACATTTTCATTTTTGGGGTGGACTGTCCCTTTAAGCAAGCCCTGACTTATCAGGATTGTTTATTAGTGTTTTAACCAACCATTCGTACACAATGTACAGAGAAATAGAAGTATGTCAATGGGTGTTTGTCAGAATTAAGACATGCTGACTAAAGCAACACAGCAAAAATGTAATATCTTTATTACCTTAATTAACTTAAAACTTCAATAAGTCAAGCTAACTAGTCAAGCATAAGCTAATATATCATAATCTATCCTTAATGTGCAGTTATGAAAGAGGCATTCATGTGACCCAAAGTCTAATTTGTTTTTGTTTAGCAGTTTTGTTCGTTCTAGCCACATTGTCAGCGAACACTCCCTCATTAGTTTTACTATGGCCCTTTGCGCTGCATTTAAAAACAGTTGACCCGCCATTATGAAGAGCAGAATAACTTTTGACAGAACCAATGATCAAACCCATCTCTGCGGTGAAGATTAAAGGAGCTGATGTTTCAGGCCGTTTTATCATGCATCAGATGAGCGGAGTGCTCTGTTTCCTATTCTTGTCATTTGTCAGCACAATGGGTGCTTTGATGCTGTCAGCGCTGAGTGCAGACGGATGCCAAACGGGCGGGAAAGTCTAGTATGCTGAAATTGCTGCCTGGGGGAGATGTGAGGTAGAGACTCTTTGCACTTTAGTGCCTTTTATATTTGTGCTGGCTGGCTTGACTCGGTTTGACTTAGTGGTATGTGGGGGATAGTGTGGAGCTTTCGAGCGTGCTCTTAAGTGAGTATATCGCATTAAAAAACTTCACTTCCTCGTCTGCCTGTGGAAAGTGAGCAGACGATGAGATTTAGAGAAAATGAGAACGAGGTAGAGATAAAGCAATTTGATGGGCTGTGTGAAAGAAAATATCCTTCACATTTTTTCTAACTACCAACGGACCAGAAAATGAGTAGACAAGCCACAGAGAGAACAATAAAAGGTGGATTTTAAAGCACTAGATACAAAATAGCAAACCGTGTCATCATGAAATTAGGTTATTTAAATAACTTATTTAAACTAACAGGTGTAGTTCATCTCATTAACTGTGAACATGTTCCACTAATGTATTCCAATCAGTGTCATAGCCACAAACAAACCCTGCTGAAGAGACCAGCTTAGCCCACAATGAATCTCTATGCTTGGTTTACCTTTATTTGGTTTTGGATGGTGTTCCAGCAAATCAGCATCCAAACCTGGTGACCAACACCCAGAACAC
>JBAJNP010014098.1:0-11347 GCA_036877545.1 Yasuhikotakia modesta | reverse complement strand
TCTGTGAGACCCCCACACAGTCAGTTCTCAGAACACATTAGAACGGCTATCATTGCATTGTCCTGCCAAATTAAGACACGTAAACAGTGGCAGCGCGTCAAGCTATCAGACACTCAGCTAACCTTTAAAGTGAAGGAGGAACATTCTGGAACTCTTCTCTAAATAAATACCATCCTGATCTATTTCCTGATGTAAATTAAACCCAGATTCTTTTCACACTGACGTCAGAAACTGAAGCATGTCTCAACAGCTCAATAAAATAATCCTACAACATCATGGATGCAAAGAAAATTCACTAACATTTAGTATTTACATCATACACCGTAACCCAAAATGAAACACTTTAAATCAATTTTTCTGTTAAGAACACCAAAGAATTACAAAAAACACCATAAAAACATCATAAACACAGAGTTATTCATTCATTTAAAAATGGCTGTTTGGAGTATTTCCACTGAGTTATAAACATCATCTCTCGATTTTAAAAATCCAGCTGCTGTTTTTTTGTTCTAATCTAACTGTATTTCAGCATATTTGTGTGTTGACACCTCATCGGGTTATAAACAGAGACATTGAGGCAGAAATGAACCTGTGCAGGTTTTGTGCTGTTAGATTTTATACTCAACCACCTGTCCGTGGATTAACAGGACAGATACAGAGTTTCGGCTGAGTGACAAGTGCTGTTCATAAGAGACACTGTAGAGAATAAAGTCTGAATGTCACAGAACGTGTGACCGTGGCTAAGTGCTTCGCTAGCAGACGGGGTATACAGTACAAAACCTTCAGCATCTGAAGACTGTTGTGCTAAAAAGTCATGAATAAATGTTCACGTGACAAGTTCAAGAATGGAAAACCTCTGCGTTTCTTCCTCAAAAACGGTCCCGCTAAAGTTCTGTTTATAACCGAGCTTAAATTCTTAGCATTTTTAATCCTGAAAAACCTTTCAAAGCTTATCCATGAACTATAAGATTTCTCAAGCATTTGTAAATAAACCCTGTCAAGAAACTGACTGTATAAAATAACTTGACATTTACATAATGTGTTTTTGTTGCATGCACCAAATAAAAATGTACCATTATCCAATACACTGTTCTAATCAACCCAGTAAAACACGTTTAGTGCTACGTTCTAAAAACCTTCATAGAAAACCCAAAGAAACACTGAAACCCAAATAACAGAAAGTTACAAAACACAAGATATAATCTCATCCAGTCTAAAGGCAAGAACATGCCAGTAAAAGAACCAAAGTTAAGGATTCCTGCAGTTAGTGAGTTTACAATAGGTACTTGATGCAAGAACCTAATTTTGCATTGAACAATTTCCCCAGGCAATTTGCACCCAAGGCACTCTTTAAAAAGCAACAACAAAAATCAAGCACATGAAGTATTTTAGTCAAACATTACCGTTCAAACTTTCTCTGGTAACCCCACAGTTTGTACAGACCCCCAATGAACGATATAAACCCCAGTGTGAATTTATAGGTAGTCAGACGTTTACAAGCTTAAATGACTAAAAACAAAGTAAGATATTCAAAAAAGTTTTTTGCAGCATGAAGTGTTTGACAAAAGACAACAGCAACACAGCTAATGCTTATAAATCAAGCTAACACACTAAAACATGCTAACTGGTAAGAAAGTACAAAACATTAAGTTATTGCACGTTAGAGAGGCTCAGAGTCTTGCGCCGTTTTAATGATTTTTTTTTGCCCAGCATAATTTTATAGACGCTGCACCTTATATTCCTGTGGGACTGTCATATTTTACTCTGTTTTTATTTCGATGCTCAAGGGCTGATCGTTGTGCCATTTTTTCATGTGCTTCTCCAGAGTGCTGTAGACGCTAAAAGGCATGTGACATATCTCACATTTATAAACGTCTTTGCCCGTCTGTCCATGCGTCTTCATGTGCCGTGTTAGCTTGCTGCTCTGAGCGCAGGCGTAGCTGCAAAGCTCACACTTGTACGGTCTCTCACCGGTGTGGCTGCGTCGATGCACTGTCAAGTTACTGCAGTTCTTGAAGACTTTGCCACAAAAYTCACAAGTGTCACTGCGACGGCCGTCCTTAGAGCTGGGGCGACCAGCGGGAAGATGAGGAGTACTGGCTCTGCTTCCTGCGCCGCTGCGTCCAGAGGTCGTCCCTCCGTCCAGCTCCCCAGGAGGGGTGGAGAACCTGAGAGTGCCATTCTCAGAGGAATGCTCTGAGGAGGTGGCAAAAGGTGATTGTCTTGAGTCCCCAAAGTTCTGTAGGGGATCCTTAAGCTGGCGTGACGCGGCGTATCCCGCAAGCCACTGAGAGTACACGTTTTCTGAATTAGGGATTGTGGAAGGAGGTAAATCGAGGTCTTTTTCAACCTTGATGCGTTTGGAGAGGGGGCTGTCAGACCCCGGGCTTCCCCTCAGAAGTTTTGGTGAGAGTTCATCATAAGGGGCTGTTCCGTTCAGCAAGGGTCCGAATGCTTCTTTATCCTGGACAGAGTCTTTTAGGAAGTCGTCACTAGCTGACCTGTGGTCACCTCGTTTGTACAGGCTCAGAGCATCTTCATAAACATCTTCACCTTTGTTGTATCTGTGTCTGTTGTTCTCATGATGATGTGCACCTTCTAAACTCAAGCTGAAGTTGATATTGTTCCTCTCTCCTGCCTCGCTCCCATTCTCCTCCTCCTCCTCCTCCTCTTCACCCTCCTCCTCTTCCTCATCCTCCTCTTCATCTTCTTCCTCCTCTTGTCCATTCTCTGGAATACCATTGTTCTCACTTTTGAACTTTGCCACCACAGATTTCAGGGCATCAGTGGCACTACTGAGAAAATCACTTGTGCCTGGTTCAGGAGAACTGGCGGTTGAAAGGCCGTCATCAGATCTGGAGGTAGTGGAGGACGACTTGTGTCGATGTGTCTTCATGTGACGCTTCAGCTTGCTGGCTTGTGTACAAGCGTGGTTGCAGAGATGGCACTTGTAGGGTTTCTCACCAGTATGACTGCGCCTATGAACTATTAAGTTGCTCTGGAACTTGAAGGACTTCCCACAGAACTCGCAAGACTTTGCCTTTACAGATGGTATGGTTGGTGTTTGTTGGGTGGGTGTTGAATGAGGGCTGGTTGGAGAGAGGGCAGCAGATGGCTGGAATGGCTGCAGCAGACGTTGCATAGGGCTGGGCCGATTGGGGGACATGGGTGGAGAAGATCCGGTAGCGTTTCCTGCCAACTCCCGTAGCCGTCTTGAGAAGTCCATAGACGGGGAATCCAGGGGTACCGAATTAAGACGCAGTACCTTGTCAAAGGCGCTTGGGTGATGGGGTGCCAAAGCCAGATCATCTGGGCTCATGTGATGTCGTGGTGGGGAACTAAAAAGTGGAGGAGTCCTGGGATATCGGCTCTCTCTGGGAGCTGAGGAACCGTCCCTGCTAACAGTTCTCATCAGGTTATAAGGACTACTGTCTGCTAGATGGGCGGTGTGTAATGGGGGCTGTGAGGCGCAGTCTCCACCCATGCCTGGAGCGGAGGCCACTCGAGGAGTTAATGGACTTCCAGGTTCACTCTCCAGGTATATCCGGAGACCGTGAGTGTTCTGGGCGTGCTGCAGCAGGAACCAGGCGCTGATGAAGGGCTGCTTACACGTCGTGCAGGTGTAACTGCTGGGCTCTTCTTTTTCTGCAAGACAAAACCAGAGAGAGAAGTTTAGCGTCACACCAGCACATATAAAGGATGAAATAATGTTAAAATAACACAGTCAACATTCCAGCTTCAAACAGCAACTGTCTGTCTCTGAGACGTCTCACAAAAGGTCCAAGGAGAACAAAACCTCCAGGCCGCAGCAGAACACTTTCTACTGCACACGAGATTCAAGGGGGAAGCTGGTAAATTATGGATCATTACAGATAACTGCTGCCACCTGTGAGGTTTGACCTTCTCTGGAGATCTCCCATCATACAGAGGCCGTTCTCTCCATCTGCCTCTTCTCATGTTTTACTTCAACTTCATACCATCACCGTATGAATCACACAAGCATGTGTAAACGTGGCTCATGGGGTTAAAATACTCGTAGGCTTCTAAACAAGAAACATTATTCATTGCTATAGTCTTATTGTTAATTAATCACCAAATTGAAATAGCAAAATGCTTTGTTGATGTGAAGCTATAACTCTCACAAAATAACACAATATTTATTAACAATTATTGTTTATTTTGGTATTGTGCCACAACAACGTGAACACAAGCAAAGCAACCAAACCGAAAGTGTAAATATAAGTTGTGTAAATATAAGCGTTTTCCACAGAATCATCACTACAGTGATGACATTTAAACCTCACCGACAGCAGCTATTATTTGGTGGTTGTCTAAGAGGGGCGACATATTGACTGTTATCTGTGTGCAGAGAGACACAATCACATCGTCTTCAGTGACACTAAGAGCAGCGGTGAGGAGAGATACGGCAGAACAATTTGCAGGCATGTGATTCTACAACACAACGGAAAGAAACGTTTCTGTCCACTTTAAACATCAGCACAACATCCCTTTATCACTAAAATGCTTTTTTACCTGAAGGCTCAAACTCACTGTGTTACTCTGACCAACACTTTATAGACAGAGTCACTGTTTCTTTCTGAGGTTTGTGATTGTTTACTTTGGTTAACTGCCATTGGTCTGAATTTTATTTTTCATCCAACAAGCACTGACACGTATCACAGTAAATACCCAATTTACGGTTCCTGCAAATTCTGAAGATCTGTCCTGTGTTGAGATGTTTGAGCTGAATGCTGGCCGTCTCTGCTGTTTATGTTACTAAACTTAGTGTCACATCCATCTGTGTGTTAAGCATACAGACACTAAACTAAACCCCCACTCAGATAAGCATCAAAAAAACCAAAAACTTCACTTTTGCACTAAAAGGGCCCAAGGCAGAAGTTTTCCATCATAACACATTTGAGATTTGCTGTCTGAGGAGAACAGAGGCAACGGAGCTACAGTTACACACAGTTACACACAGTTACTCACACCCGACCCATTGAATCCAGACACACCATTACTGTCCTATTCAAATCCGTGAGATAAACGGCCAAACACAGAAACTCCAGGGACAATTTCTGGAAAAAAACAAAACAAAAATATTTGGTTCTGAGAAAGAATCGTTTGCTCAGTAGCTAGTATATTTTTGCACAATTTTAAGGCTTTTTTTAGCCAGCCCAAGTGTTTAATTTCCAATTTAGCCTCAACAGCCCTGGACACAACACATGCCAACCCCCACTGAACACGTCTGAGAGGGGTGAGGAGGGTGGCCATCTTGGAATGGGGCCTCTTGTAGAGTGCCAAGCAATGGGTCAACAGTCACCTTAGCAACACACATTAAAAAGACAGAGACAAAGGAGCTGACCAGACAGTGAGGTGAAGGGGGTGATGGGTACGAGGGTCGCGGGGGGAGGTGACAGTCTGAGGAGAAAGAGATGGCCAATTAAAAAAACTGAACTACACGCTCTGCTCAGGGAAAAAGGAGAAGCTTTGTTAGTTAACAGCGCTGACAGCAGACAGCAAACATTTACGCTGGGGCACAGACCTTTATATCAGTGATGGTGTCTGTGTCTCGGCTTCACAACTGTTCTGGCCTCAAAATCTGATTGGACGAGCCATGTTTACATCCACCGTGACACCACAGAGTAAAGCTCACAAAACATGTTGAGACCAGGTCAAATCAAAACCCACAGTAAACACTATTATAACATCTCATGACATTTTGTTCCCTAAATGTGTCTTCCATCCGCATGTGAATGTGACAGAAACACAAGCTCATGCAAAAAACATAAAACAAACAGACCACAATAACAAGAAACACGCTTAGGCGCGTATTGCTTCACTTCCTGAAAGTCCATCAACAAAACCTTCTACATGGGTAACAGCACACAATGAGGGTCCAGTACAGTCCTAAAGTTTACTGCCAACATTTCAACACTGCTAAACAAAGGTTAGTTCATCCTGTCCACATTTCTCTCACTCTGTCCCGTTTCATGAGTGGAGCACAGGCTCACGGCGCATGTGATAGTCAGGCCACTGAGAGAACTCATTCAGGAAGCCTCCTCAGGCTGAAGTCTGGTACTGGGACCAGTACAAAAAGACCAGTGTTCCCGACTCACACAACAGCCACGGGTCAATATTTAAGACTTCCCATGTGGTGCATCCCAGCCACGAGTGATGCGATAAATCAAGACCAAATTAAACTAAACGTATCTTCAAATAAAACTGCTTAAACAACCGTCAGACGGCCGTCCTCACATAAAGGCTGTCTCTTCTGTTTTATTAAGCACCATCTGTAAGTGCTCTGAGGCAGTGGTTAATAAACAGAGGTCAGGACAGGACCACTGGATTTTACAGCTAATGAAAGATCAGCATTATTTTTTTAGGGTCACTAGTTGAGCTAAAGATTAAGCAGAAACTAAACTTAGCAGGTTTAGCCATAAACGCCATTACGTTAGCATAACAAGGTTTAACATTAGCCACAGGTGATGTATTTGAGAAAAGGAGGCTATAAAAATTAAAAACAGTTGTTCCACTTGAACTCAAACATAACTGTGCTAGCACTCAACGTAAAAACAAACCTAAACGTAACATTTAGCATCAATAAGCTTCTGTAAGATGGATGCAACCGTCACCACAACAGTCTCACCACAATCCTTCATTTGGTGACATTAGGCCGGACTCCAGCCCTCAGCCACATAATTGGACACACATGTTGTAATCTGCATCACGGTACCAGCGGATGGGAAGTTCTGTCCGCTGCTTCAGCACCGAGGAGAAAAAACTGCCAGTGAAGCCAGAAAACTGATCTATGGAATGAAAAATGGTCCGACTTATCTTTAGTTCTGGATTGGAATCGGACCAATGGGATTAAACTGTGGGTGGTGCCATTCAGACTTAAATATTTCAGTCTGGTTTGTAAACTACAAAGCATTTTTCTACATAAAAATTAATATGCAATAAAATAAAGTAATAAATCAACATTGATCTTTGAAGAGCAAATGCAATATGAATCAATGTTCTTTATCCAACTCTCACAAAAAACTCACAAAAACTTTCCCATGGAGCTACAACATTGCGGGCTGTTGTCGTCATAATGATGGACAATCTGTTACAGTTCTCATATTGCAATAACAACTTTTTAACAACTGTCAGCCCTGGAATTTCAAACTGTGCTGGAATTTTACCTGTGAGCTCCGGCCAGAATCCCTCTGGAGGTCTGACGCTCGCACACAAACTCTCAGGAGAGCGTCGGGTCAGAGGTCACAGAGAGAGGTTTGTTTTCAGCGAGGCCACAGAGCCGATGTAGCTTCACGTCAACAACACGTTTTTAACACCATGAAGAGCCAGTTTTTGTGAGTACGTTTAAAGTACAGCTCAAGTCAAATAGAATTTGACCAACATGAATGAACTCTAAAGATTCACAGAGTTCCTCATTCACCACAGAGCTAAACTAGTCTGATGGGAGAGAAGAAGAGGAGGGTGATTCAGGAAACAGCCAGCATGAGAAACACTGAAGCCCTCTAGTGACAGAAGATTTATACTCGGCCAGCCGTAGAGCAGGAAACAGGCTCTCGCTCCGCACTGGACACTGACAGACATTCCAGGGAGGTGCTGGCGAGACTGTACACATGCATGACCCTGCTGGGGTCAAAGGTTGTGGCTCACTGAGCGGTGGAGGCAAGCAGAAGAGTATTTAACAGAATGGCACAGAAGACATGCATCAGTGACAGCGGCGCTTTGCAGTATTTAAGGGAAGCTCACATGCAGACACAGCCTGTAATGCAGCACAGTGTTTAAATATCAAGTTAAATGTTTATAATGCAATCTATACGTCTGGTGTAGTGATTATACATGCATGTAGTTCTGAGTGGCTGTTAGCATGTTGCTAAGTGTTTTCTAAGGTGTTATAGGTTGCTAGAACAAGTTTGATGTCCACCGCAAGTTTCTCATTTTCAAGAATATCTCATTTTCTATGTAAATCTATGGGGACTAGATATATTGTGAAGTCTCTGATCTGTCAAACAGAGAATCTAAAGAGCAGGTTATGTTTCATTTCAGGAGAAATTTGAAATGACCATGTTTTACCTTACGCACACAAAACATGAACCTGTGACTGTTCATAATTACATATCTGCGACATTTATTCAGCATTTAAAATCTTGACATACAGCCTGCAAGCAAACTCTGTTTTTCACACATAAAGGGATTTACTCAACTATATGTAGTGCTATACAGAATACAGTGGTTCCCATGTAAAGATTTCTGCTTCTGTTTACATGGCAAATCCTGTGGAGACTCAATCCCACAACCAGGGCATCTGTCCTCTCAGTGTGACAGGCCTCTGGCTTATACGTGTCTTTGTTTGTGTGACAGAGTCTCAGTGTGTGTCTGTCTACCATAGTTCACTCTGACAGGCGAGGAGGGCAGGGGTTCACGGATCAGGGCAGGGGCGCTAGAGATGACCCCTTCTCATCCAGACCATAATAGCTTGACAAGAGCAAAGAGAGAAGAGAGGGGAACAGAGTCTAGGTTTAGACAGATAGTTGTTGTTAGCCAAGCGGCTAGCAACAAAATGCAAAGTTGACCAGATTTTACGCCAACTATCTCCACAAGACTAAACTGTAGCTCGGCACGCACGCACGCACACACACACACACACACACATCTCGTGCTGAGAGCACCTGCAGACATCTGCAAATGTCTGGCACTTCATAAACACATTTATACTGTTAAATCATCTGACAGATTTTCCCCCTCATTGAAACTCTGCATGTCTCGTTTCACACACGCATTGTTTAAACCTTCTCATCGAATCTTCTTTCGCGCCATAAACGTCGGCAGACACGCTTTCACATGCAAACTCAACACGCCACTTAAACTGTCACGGGCCTTTATGTCCGGTCAGTACGACACTGAATGGAATCTTTGTTGTTGTTTTATGCTCCCGTTCTACAAGTGCTCAGTTTGTTACAGCCGCAATGTCACCACTGTGTTTTTCTTAAATGGCAAACAAACTTCAGAGGGAGGGAATGGAAGAAAAAGAAAGAGAGACACTGGTGTCTGAGAGGAGACTGAGGAGAAAAAGTGAATGAGAAGAGCAAACAGACAGCAGAATAAAGAGAGGATGATACTGGTGACAGAAAAGCGAGAGAGTCGCTGCTAATAGAGAGAAAAACACGACGGGCAGAGAAGCGCTGAAGTTGGGCCGGTGCGTTTCGTGAGCTGAAGGATTGATCTTCAGCGCCGACGGCTGACGGGATGAGAGTCTGGTGGAGCGTGAGGTAACATCTGCTCCCTGGCTAGACGGTGAAAACCTTCGGACCCCCGTCTTACAATTGTCAGCGTTAACTAATGAAAGAATCAGAAAACATGTCAATAAACCGTCTCCAGAGAGAAACACAAGATTTCTTAAAGAACCGTTCACATGACATGAGATATCACTCATCGTTTACTTCCTTCTCTCAAACACTGTGTGCATCATCTCCTTTAGCGCCTCACAGAAGAGAGAAATCTGCACAGKTTCAGGAAGACAATGAGTGTCAAACCACACAGATGCTCTGACTAGCCTAAAGCCTCTCTTAGCAAAATAAATCACATCTGACAGAGGTGTGAAAAACTGAAACCTTTCATGAACGAGTGCAACTGAGAAGAGTGTGAATATATGTCCTGCAGCCAGAGCGATTCTGATAGGCCAGAGACTCGTATTCACTCAAACAAACTACAGCCCAGAGCCCACAAACTGGACGCACAAATACTCAAACAGTTAATGTGAATGAGAGACAACAACAATATAGTAAACAGTAAAAACAGACAAACTTACAACACACTCTCTTACACACACACACCCAACAGAATAAAACACAAAGACTCACAAATGCACACTGAGAAACCGTGACACACAGAGACCCTGCTGTGAGTGAGAGCCCCTCTCAGAAAATCTGCATAAATGCATATGCAAATGTGAGGGTCAATGATAGACAAGTGAAGAGTATTTTATCAAACATATTTATCCTTTCCTGTGCGATGCAGATATTTTGACAAACGTTTGGTCTCGGACGTCTGCTGTAGCACCACTACTGTTGTGTTTTCAGCACAGAATCAAATGAGGCCATTTTTATCACACACCTATCATGTTCAGCCCAGAACGTATATCTTACCCGACCATCTTATGAATAACAACATATCCTCGCCTTTTCTTGTGCCTGCATGCATGTTTCAAACACACACGCAAGTGAAGACAAGGCCGGCTAACCAGATTAAACTAGTCCAGCAGTTTCTGCCTCGGGCCAGTACAAACAAAACCCAAACAAACCCAGTGCCATTTGATCTATGGGCCACAGGTATGTGTGTGTACGTGTGTGTGTGTACGTGTGTATGTACATGTGTGTACGTGTGTGTATGTAAGTACATGTGTGTGTGTCTAGTCAAAAACTTGGAGCTCAGCCAAGCTGATGTAGAAACAGGCAGCCGTCGTCAGGGTGGGAGGATGCCCCCCCTCCTGTGTTCAGCCTGACCCTCTGTTAACCCAAAGAACTCAAAGTCCAGCCGGCACCGGCCCTGAGTGAAGGTGTGTGAGGGATTTCTGACTGAACCGTTTCTTTACCTTCCTCAACACATTCCTGTTGCTCTTCATCTTCTGCTCATTTTAAACCAAAGTATCTTCCATCTGCCTGGTGTCCTGCAGTCGGTTGTTTTGTATGATGCGTGTTTTTTTCTCTCAGCGACGGAAGCACAGATCATTCCGGCATCTTCTCCTGCTCTATTCAGAATAAACAAAGTGCCTCAAGTTCAGGCCCCACCCGGGACCCCTAAACAAACCCATCTATCATGCTGTCTGGCCCAACCTGTTTGGCCACAGCCTCCGAGCCCCCCGCCCTCAGCACAATCCCCCCATTGTGTGTCCCTCAGCCTCCCGCAGGTCTCTATCACCCCCTGACACAGACATGGGGTTAAGTCAGATTCCAGAGGGATCCGCACCTGTGAGGGGACGATAGAGGTACCGCCAGCTGCACCGCGACTTCATAAAAATAAAAAACTCAGATGATTTCTTAAACATAGCGTCATTATCTCAATACCAGCAACACAGCGTGACAAACTGAGTAAACGCCAGAACAAACTAATGAAGTTAAACAAAATGACATCAACTGTCATTTAGGCTCAGAAACTAACCTGGACAAACATGCAGGTGAGAGACGGAGGTCACTTTAAACAGGCATCAGATGTACATTAAGGCTTCAGATCAGTTTTGCTGTCGAGTCTCATATAATGACATCACAAGATGATAAGGTGTTTTAACAGCTCAGCTGCAGTTAGTCATGTAAGTTTTTGGTACACAGCTGGTGAA
>JBAJNP010014097.1:0-11347 GCA_036877545.1 Yasuhikotakia modesta | reverse complement strand
CACACTTTTTCCATGGATACCAAAAATAATTATTGTGTACATGGTCACACACTATAATTTGATCAGATTTAATATTATTTTCAATTCTTGTTACCTAAATTGTCATTGGTTGAATGATGTATGAGCTGTTGAAAAACATTCTGATTTAGGAAACGTCAGGATGTGTTTGTAAAACACTGGGGCAACGTCCTCCATAACTGGGCATAACAACAGGACAAAACGTTGCAATATGTTTTGGATCATTGAGAAATATATATTTTTAAATGGCTCCTTTTTCTAATAAGCTCATATTATTCTATTATGGATCATAACATGAAACATGTGATTAAGGTTATTGTTGCTAATTAGTTTTAAATTGGACCCAATCATACTGATTAGCGAACATTTTGAAAGGGAGTTACGGCATCGCGTTGACCACAGAACAGGGTGGTAAATCTTTTATGCACCCTCCAAAACAAACCAAAGACAAATAAGGTCTGGATTTCAGAACTGCGCTGAAACGTTTTCTAAACACAGCCATGTGTTTGATATAAAACTTCTTTTCTTTAAAAGTTCTTTACTGATGCACAGTAGAGGCAGGTGAATTTAATTATGGACATTTGGACAACCATACCTGAGGTCTTAGTTCAAATGAAAAGGTTACATTTAATCGTCTCCAGATTGCAAAGTTTTCTCTTCTTCAACGTTTTGCTCAGGAGGTGCAAACACTTTAAAAATCATCCCACCCAGTGTGTCTTGAGGAATCACTGGGAAAAGGTCTTAAGAACTGGTAGCTGAGTGGAATTCGGGCCTTGTGCTGCGTGTGTGTCCTAAAAACAGCTCAGTTTCAGTCCTACAAAAGTAGTTTCCATATGGAAGTTCTTTATGTAAAGGGTCAATAGAGCATTAAACCACGTAGAGTGACGTTGCTTCATTAGTACCGATGATGGCCATCACTGAGAAAAATTGCATGTTTGAAAGCTATGTTAAAATATAGCAGGTCACAGGGAGTATTAATTGTTCCCAGAAAGCTGACCAGAGAGTCGTCTCCTAGGACAAATACATTGAGAACTCAAAAACAACTTTCATTGTCAATTATACAACAGTTATGTCTTTACCTCTAATCTGATTGGCTCCTTTTGGAACTATTTTCATTGGCGGAAAAAATTAAAAAACATAATTGGCTACATTATGTCTAAAATGTAAGTTATTCACTATGAACTTGTTTTGGAGGTGATCTGTTAGCGCAACATCAAACGTTATAGCGGTTTGATGCTTATTTCAACCGGGCTGTTTGGTAGCCCTTCGCTCAATGAAGGGCTTTCGTTTAGGGGGATTGTTTGACCGTGCCCCCCTGTGATTGACTCGTCCGTGTGAAATATTGCAAAAGATTGTAGACTTCAAGATAAGAGCTGAAACCAAGGCATTCCAGTGAAGGTCTTGGGAGATGAGCCATTATCTCCCAGCATCTGTCTTCCAAACAACTTAAATGCGTCATTCCCGTCTCCCTGCGTCCACACAACATTTTTGAAAGACATATCAGAAGATGGAAATATAAACAAAGAGAATTTGTTTAAGCGCTTCATCCCCAGAACAGCAAAGGTTTCCTAGTTTTGACGTTGTTTAGTTCACTGGGGTTTCCCCATCATAATCTGCTCCATTTAAATGCAATTTTCAAGATAATTGACACCAAACTAGCCCCACTCAAGTTGTTGGTTTGGAAAAAATGAATTATGAATGAATTAACATTAAAACAAATGTTTTTCTTTTCGCTCTGCGATATGGACCCAAAAGGTCCACTGACTCACGGTTAATTGGTGGGCCTGTTGGTTGGACTGACTCATGATTTAATTGGTGGAATCCAGTTGCGTGTTGGGTCAAAGGTCGTTGTTTTTGTCCGCGATTATTCCTGGGCTTCCTAAGGGCTGAACAATTACTGCAGTGAATTGTATTGCCTGTTAGGAGCAATAAAGCTTGTCAAATGGCAGTGGGGAGCGGGGTGGGCTAGCGAGTCCTGTGTTACTGTGGGTGTCTGTGGAATGCAGCAGATTGTTTCCGCCCAGACTAGTGTAAGGCAATATAATGCAAGAGATGTCAAAGAAAGAGAGAGAGAGAGAAATGCACTGGCAGGGCCCAAGAGGTTGAAAACGTACCTTGGAAATACAAAGCCATTTTCCACTTCCATACATGCTAGGATTTATGGTGACAACCGTTGCTATTTGGAGACCAAAACGGACTTTCTTTTGAAAATTAAAGGATAACAAACCACAGGGTTTTGTTTTAAGCAAATAAACATCCAAATGCCTGCAACCGCTGAAATGTGGCAAGATATTACAAACATAAATACATTTTTTAGAATAATATAAATGACAACATCTCTACGCTAGACGGGCATATTATTTTATTCATGCTTGTAGATTTGCGCATTCAAATTGTGTCGTGAGTTCTGAAGCGGCAGCTGAAGTACATGCATGTTTCGTTTGGTTTTGCACCTGAAGATGTTTGCGTGCGACTGCGTTCGAACGTCACATGAAACCACAGTCAAAACAATCGAACAAGACACCGTACAATCAGTTTAATCTTTAAAAACCACAATTTAAATGTAAACGCACTATCTTTGTACTTAAAAATGCACTTAGCTCCCCAGAAACCATGGTTGGTCCACAAAGGTTTGGTTTTCAGTATTTATGCGGTGGAGTGTTGAGCTTCTGGTTTGGCAGGGGTTCGAAGTGAAGCTATGTCTTAGGAATGAGGCGCTCTTTCCACGCTCTTAGCACGGCGTTTCAGCAGCTTGTCTTCTGCGTAAGGTTCACTGCATTCTCACATACTTAATAAATGCCCTCTCGGGTCACCGTGGCTTACAGAATTCACATGTACCTGCTACCATCCATTTTATCCGTCTGTCTAACCTCAAAAGCTTTTCTCTGGGAAATTGAGTTTAGGCTTTGCCATAACAACTTGATATTAAAACACCACAGACGTGATTTATGATCAATCTCTCCAGTCCAGGTTTTGAAGAGCATCATTTAAGGAGTGCAGACGAAGACCTGCGCTTTCGGCTGAATATGGCCATCCACTGCATTTTATATTTATTATATTGGAGTCTACCATCAATCTTTCAGGAGCAGTTTCGGAGGTGACCATTCTCAATGGATAGATGGAATGGAATGCTCAATAGTTAAACCACCAGAGGAAGAAAAATTCAAACTGCTGTCAAAAATGTTGCGCAACACCACTAGTGTACTATGCAGAAGAAAACACTTGCAGGTCACTTAGGCAAAGAGACAAGAGCTGTTTGTCATTTTAACATCCTACTATAGTACTAACCAAGAATCATCTTTGTGTTGCAGAAAAGCGGGACTGATCCTGTCCCAGCTGGATGAACTCAGCGGCTGGTGCCGAGGTCTTCTCCAGGAACCCAAAATTGGCTTGCGCAGGGCATCCCTCAAATATCTGTCCTGTCGTTATACAGATACCAAGGCATTCGGGCTTAACTGGGTAAACCTTGGCCAAGATTTACGCAAGGCGTGTGAAGATCAGATGCTCTCTGTTATGTACAACGATTACGGGGAACCCAAGGAACTCTGAATGAGATGCAGAACAACACAACAAGTCCTATAGGGCTTCTCTCCAAATCCATCAGTAAAAAAGATGCAAGAAATAATGTGTGTAAAGGTTTTGGGCATGAATTTAAAGAGGTTTGGAAGGCGCTGATGTACAGTGTACAGTCAAAGAAACTCATCTGAAGTGACAGTTAGGACTAGTGGTGTATTTTGTCTAGTTCATACACCAGCTTGTATAGGTAGGATTTTGTTTTTCACAGACTAAAACTATATTGTGTGCTGATGATGTCTGTCTGTCTGTAGTGCATCTAGATACAGAAACTATTAAAGAATTATAGCAACTGTAAATGTTATTAACCTAAAAAAAGTTCATGTTGAATGTTTTATTCAAACTGACGTGTGGGAGGATAAGAAACTGTACAGGAGTTTTGTTGCATTCATTTGTTTTTAAGTAAACGGTGTTATGAAAATTATCGTTTGAATGTTTTAAAGTGTACATTTTAACATGTCTTGTTTCTTTCCCTATTCCGAAATAAAATCGCTCAATAACTATTGAGTTAAAATTTCAATGTTTTTTATTCTTTATTGAGGCGCCTGAATCGTAAACCACCAAAAATCAAAAACACATACTTGACACTTTATACTTTATTGATAAGACAGTAAAACTACACTTACAGACAGGAAAGCATACAAAAATAGTATCATATATTTTAATAACAATCGCTGTCAAGGAATTGTCCTTTACAAAGTAAAGCACGCATGCACAAGTTTTGCATGTAAACGTAATGGGTGTAATATAAGAGGGAAACAAAAGTTAACAGCTGTGGCTTGGATCTGAGACCCACTTGAATATTAACTATTGACAAAAGATGGGGAGGGAGGGACTGCGGACGAGAGAGGTTCACTGAGAGACCTGACAGAGAGATAAGCATTTAATGTTTATAGAACGGTATTAACTGTCAGTTCAAAGACGATATATATGTGAAGCCATTAAAAGAACATGGCACACAATGAGCAAGAGCCATTTGCTTAATATTTGTATAAAATATTCATAAAAATCAGCTACATGTGAAACAAAATGGCGTGTTCTATGGTGTATTTCATTGCTTGTGGGGCTAAAATATCGCTCATATCTACACCTACATCTATGTTAGAGGTTCTGAAAATATATTAGGCGTATTTGAAAGATTAGTACTGAGTAGAATTGTTTATATGCATTCTGTGGTTTGAAATAAGCTCCTCTGTTGATGTGAAAGGAGAGAGATTGGGGTTGTTGTTTGACAGTTCGCTTTTGGGCCAGCATGTCCACGCAGCCTCTGTTTGCACTCATAAGAGTTCTGGCTCCTTCTGCTTGGCCGTGCCCCGGTTCTCCTCGGCTGCCGGGTCACGGCAGGTGCACTCATCATGATCGCAATCTACCCCAAACTGGATGACCTGTCAATCAATCAGACACACAGCTTTACAAACAATGTCCAAAAGCTATTCCTCACAAACATCTGATACGGTATGTGGGAATCACACACAGTCTTTGAACAAGAGATCAAAGTGTGGTTTGGATAATTCTGCTAGAAAATACTTTAAAGCATTGCAGTAGATCAAAATAATGAGCTTTACCTATTTCCAGATGTTCAATAAATATCAACTGTTGACCAATTACTCAAACCATCGAATAGTAGTCTGTTGATTTCAGATAGATTTATAAAAAAACGTATAAATAAAAAACCTAAAACTTATACGACAATATATAACTTTATAAAGTATTAAAATAATTTAGCTACAGTAACTCATTGTGATATGCAAATTGTGATATGAACATATCGATATCTTGCAGCCTTGTTAGACAGACAGACAGGCAGAAACTGTATTTATCAGACGCTCCTATACCTTCCTAAAGATGAAACAGAGGGACGTGTCATAAACACACGGCTGTACTCATTTATTTTTACATATTCAGTGATATGAGGAATAATGAGGGCAGTTTCTTTCTGAGCTGTAGGGAAAGAGACAGAATCGCCTGACTGTGAGCAGATGAGCAAAGGAGGTGAGCAGATGAACACATGTTAAGAATCAACAGGAGAAGAGTTTGGTCCAGGATTCATGCCATCACCACAGGTTGCAAAATAAACTAAAATTCCCAGCTACGCAGTCCACCGCAGGAAACGTAAACATGAAACACACCTACAGGGCTCAGCGCTGATTTCAGCTGAGGTTTACGAGATGTAATTGTCTCACTGAGGAACATTCAAGATTCACAACGTTTATCATCAAATTCTTTTTCACTTTAGACGCAATTACTGCTTAAACACTTTTTGTCAGAATGATTGTTTGATTTTCGTTTCCTACAGAATAATCCTGAGAGATAATGTTTAAACAATGTTTGCTTTAGGTTGCCCTCAGAAAATTCATGAAGCTTATGAATTGTATCTGTAAATACACTTGTGTTTCCTGTGCACGTGGCAGTTATTTAGATGCTGGGGAAAGACGGCCACAGAAGGAGGAACAGGAGGAATTTGTTCTTTATTGTCCAACCTTGGCTGTCATCGTTCTCTCTGGCAGCCATCCTAGACGTTTTCGAACCAGACTGCCCCACCAACACACTCCCTCAGCAGCTGAGGACTTTTCCATGGCCTGCGTAAACAGGAGCATGGCAGTTCCGTTGGACCTGTAGTGGCAGGATGCTGTTCCTCACAGTTTATTTCACTTTCTCAGACTCTGCTTGTTAAAAAAACAGCATTTCACAGTTGCCCCTGACCACTGACACCTGGCCCTCTGCTAATAAAAGCTGCTGTAGCCAGCCGTGTGTTTATGACAGACACTTCCATCTGAGCCTGTTTTCTCTATGGGGCGGTACACCGCACAGGCGACGAATGACGTGGACGATCATGAGGAGAATTGGAGTCTAATTGTACGGAGCATTTTATAATAAACATTATTGTAAAGAAGCTTAAAAGACGATGATGCCTCCAGTGAGCAAGTCAAAGGTGAGGAGATGTTGGTGTGTGGGTCAAAGTTTGACAATGTTCTGATGCTGATGTGAAGACAGGAGAAAACTATAACTTTAAAGATGGACGTTATGGAAAAAACATGAGGAAAAGAAGGGAGAATAAACAATGAAGGAAGAGAAGAACAGACGGAAGAGGGGTTGGTTTACCTTTCTGGAGGAGAGCGTGGATGGACAGCAGTCTCCTCCATCATACTGGCAGTACGCCCGGTTATTAATGGTGTCACACCAACCATCTCCTTCAAATGGCTTCAAAAAAATACATTGCAATTCAGTTATTGGCTTAAAAAAATATCTCCAAGTAAAAGGTTAAATATAACAAAAACATTTGGCTGAATAATATGTACAACAGATGATAGACAGACCGGCAGACAGATAGACAGTATTAATATAGTTACTATGTATATGGAGCTACATTAATCCCTGAAGTTGGTAAGATTTGTGATGGACAACATTTGAATGGTTGTCAGAAGTTAGTGTTATGTAATAAGATATTGCACAAAAGTAAATGCATTTTAAAATGCATATTGCCAAATAAAGTAAATGCATTACATTTATAATACAGCTTTGTGAACAATACTAGTTTAATACCAGAGATTTAAAGACACAGAAATGCATATACTGCTAAAATATCCAGCCTTACCAAAGCTTCAAAACTCAAGCTACTAACATTTCACATGTACAATTATTCTTGGAAAGACAATACAAGTAACTACTTGACTCACTTATAAATCAAATCCTTGTAAACATGCGGCACATTTAAACACCAAATAGTTTAATATTTACCATTTACAATCAATCACCCGCACCAGTAAATGTCCCCTGAAGTCATTTAAAGGTTTATGCATGTGCTACTTTATATGCGACGTAAAAATACCTGTTTTCTTTGAACAGGAGAGCGGAGGGACGTTACCTGAATCTCACAGGAATAAAATGCACAAATCGTGCCAAAGGGATTTCTGTTGTTCTTTCTGGTAGGTAAAAATCCTGATTCATTTCGTTCGCATAAAAGTGAAAGTGCGCTTCCAAACAATATTCCAAACAAAATTCCCCCCTCCCACCTGAATGTCACGGATCGTTACTCCACCTGTGTGAGGGCACGGTAACCCAGTTTGCAAATCCTCAAGAGATCCCAGTTCAACTCTTCTGAGTGGACTACAATTATCAAATTTAACTTGCATAAACACTTCAAATGCATCATTATGGCTTCCTACAGGATTTTGCTTTACCTAAAGGATCAGATGCCAATAACAGGAAAACAAGAGCCGTCTGCCAAAGATACTTTTGGCTCTCGTGTGCATGTGGAGTCCTTTCAAAAAAGACAGTTTCTACCTGCTTCTACATCCCTGCGAAACAGCAGCTGCTGAGAACATTTCTGGTGTACCCAGTCCAAAATGTTTTTCCTGCCATGATTTTACTGTCCAAGGCACAAGCAATAGCATTTTTCACTCTTCTTCACTCTTCTAGCTGACACTTTTCATTTCTTTATGTTTAAGTCAGATGCGATTTACCTGAGACTTCACTGAATGTATTAACAAATACCAGAAATAAGTAGTTAATATTGTCAGTGCAAACATTATTGATTGACACTTATTTATAAATCTAGCAAGGCAGGAATTATTCAATAAGTAATGAGCTAAAGAGAATTATAATCAGGCATTATATACAGACACTCCAAAGTGTTATTAGGATTATAAAGGGTCCTGTGCAGCAATTTGCAGTAATCCTCCTCAACCTAACATTCAGAATTAATCTGCAATATTATAATATAACATTATTAATATATTATCACTAGCGAATGGGCCGCTAGTCGCATACAGAGAGCATGCAGATAAATGCGCCAAGTTGCGTTAAAACGAACGTGCTAAATATTGTAACTAAAATAACAGAATGTAAAACAAGTGAATTATGGATGTTGTTTTACAAAAGTCTGGAAAAAAAATAATGACCGAATGCCTAAACTAAAGAATCATGTAACAGTAAATGGGACTGACGTGAGGAATGCGTTTGCTCTGGCCAGAGAAGGAAAACCGCCAGCAAATATTAAACAACACTGTAGTCAACCATCTGAAACTCTACACTGAGTTTGGCCGGAATCATCTGACCTGTACCTTACAAACAACTGCCACAAAACAAAACAATAGTCAAACTAAAGATCTGGACAGAGGGGCCACCGCAGCTTCTCAGATCGCCATGCCAACAAACAATATCACTTCACATAAATTCGGTCTGCCAAAATATTTACAACAAATGAAAATCTCATGTTGTCTCTTTTTTGTGTACTAAAACAGGAGTGTGGAAAGTACATGAAAAAAATGTTTATTTCACTTTTTAAAGTTACGTCCAGCTACACAAAGAAACGGATAAAGTTCAGTCAGTCGTTACTACGAAATAAAACGTTTTGTATCATCCTGAAAGAGGTTTGTTTATAAATTTTAATCGGCTGACTGTTCATTATCCCACTTACAGTATTACGGTACACTGCTACTTACAGACACAGAAATACATGCACATACATTTATTCATTTTGCTGACACTTTAATCCAAAAAAGGACAGCAACTAAAGTTTTGAACCAACAAGCGCACAGCCTAGTTACAAGTAGAATAGTTCTGATGCAAGATTATTTTATTTATTTAAAAGAAAAAGTTTGTGGAAAACTAGCACAATGTAGGAGATTTGCTGCAAGGAACAAATACAAAGTTTAACGGTATAAAATACAAAATAAATATTCGACTGAGATCCATGTAATAATTCAGGAGGTTAAAAGTTACACGGAAAGACTCCAGATAGGGATCATTTCAGAAGAACAAAAACTTCCCAGTTCTCTGATTGATGCTTAATCTATTTTTACTCAACAGATATTGTAACTGATTTATGCACCAGGGTTTGCGGTGCAGTTTGTTAGTAGTTGTAAAACAAAAGGATTTAAAATAAATATTGATATTTATTAAATATGCTGTCGCTGATTTGCAGCTCCTCTGCTAACAAGCTGAGATATACTGTCAGTTAAAACTGTCCAACGAAAGGTGTTTACCCCAAAATTGATGCTTCTGAATTTCTCTCCAGAAGGCAACCCTACAATGTTTTTGGGCCGTCTCCAAAGCACGATTTAGATCACATAAATTTATTGAAAACGAATCCCTCCATGAGTCCACATTTTAAAAAAAGGCATATTTTTACAAAACACAATTAACCCCTAGCAACAATTTCTAAGACAAGCGCTCGCAATCTCAGATACGATATAATCTCAGACAATAAAAACTGATCTGATCTGAGGTAAACCATCCTCCAGGACAATCGAGACGTCGTTTCACCTTACATGAAGCTGGGAGATTTAAATTCCCTGAGAATCCCATTGATGTGGAGAAGAAAACATCCACAGGTTGCCTGACTGACCATGTCTAATGCTAAGAGAAAGATAGAATAAACAAAAACTCTATGGCAACAGCATGTTTTCATGGAAAAAAAATGCTTTGAGGCCCCGTGTTAGTGCTGGCATCTCACTTCCCTGAAGTATGCGCCGCTTGATTGGCTCTCCTCAGAGTTCCCAAAAGACTACTAATTATGTTCCCCTCCATTTCATTTCTAATGTAAACTTTTCCCTTTTTTTTCCAAATAAAAGCTGAAAAACAAATTTTAGGTAACATCACAACAGTGAAAAGGGTAAATGAAGTGTTTCCAGGTTTTCGTGCGTGTGTGTGTTGTCAGCTCTTTCCATAATATTAAGATGAAGAAACGCAGTGCATGCCCTGAGAGGAATCGGATGACTGTTCTTCTAACCATATTTGCAGTAAGGAATGTGAACAGTGGTTCTTCATAAACCTGTGGCATCATCTGTAAGGTTTCTCGAATGAAGCCGCAGAGAAACGGGAAAAAAGTGAAATTCAGGAGGCTGGTGTGCAGCAGTCAAATAAACTTTGCTTGATAGCATGGAGTAAAAACCAGCTAACAGGGAACATTGGCTAACACTGGCTAACATTGGCTAACAGGGAACAACATTCTTTAAGATATTCAAAAACAATGTTACAGTATTTTTAGTAGAACGTTATTTTAATCTTTGTTGTGGTTAATGCAACGTCTAAAAATCGATGTCTAAAAAAAAATATTCTACATTTTCTACATTTGACGTAAACGTTTTTGTAATGTTACATTGTATTGTTTTGTATTGCCATTTCATGAATAAGGTCACAGAAAAATTCTTACAACCTAAAATTTTTAGCTGGGCCCTCACAGTCATTGATGCAAGTTGCTTCGTTCATTATCTTAGCAAACATTATTCACTCCATCAAAAAAACAAACAACCTCCAACAAAAGTGTTTTTCTTTTCTCTGGTTCTGTTGTCAGCCTGACTGCTTTGTAACGTCCCTCAATACACCTTGTCTCAGGATTAAACGTGTAAACCATAAAAACAGAAGCAAGAAATCTCAATCTTGTGAGTTACGAGACCAGACTGAACGTTTACCTCACAGATTTCAAATCAAATCATTGTGGCACAGAGCGTAACCTGAACTGACCTCGTCTTCATCTTTGCTCTATAATAGAAAAGACCTGCTGGATCTGGTGCTGGGCTGTTGGAACCTGAGCGGCGGCGTAATTTATATTGTTGTCATGGAGTATCCAGTTCAATGCAAGAGTTTTGCTTAGCAACATGTCAGGTCAGGAGGAGACAGGCTGGCAGGTATGAAGGATCTTTGTATTTGAATATCATAAAACATCTCTACAGGGAAAAGTCTTTCAGAGAAGAAAGACATACATAAAACATGTCTGCTTTACTTTACAAACACATTTATATGTGTATATAAC
>JBAJNP010014096.1:0-11347 GCA_036877545.1 Yasuhikotakia modesta | reverse complement strand
ATTGAGGCTTGTTGTTTGGTGCATGTCTGCCATTGAATAATTTTGCCGTATCCCATAATGCTTGAGTTTTTCTGCATTTCCCATCAGTGTCTAAATTCACATCGTTTCATGTAACAGTGCGGAGGTGGGTGTTGTTTTAAAGGCTCATTATTTCAGTAAAGTGATAATACGTGTGTGTGTGTGTGTGTGTGTGTAGGTGCGGGTGTTAATGACAGCGGCTCTTTTACTTTTCCTTTGCGAAGTTGTGAACCTCAGGCTTGTGAATTGTCCTTTTGTGGTGTGATTTTGATTGTGATGCTGCAGATAATGCATCACCGAATGCGTTGCATGTTTAGATACCACAGCATGTGTTGCGATTGGTGTTCAGGCTTTGCGCATGTACAGTATGCAGGGTTAAGCACGTATCTTTCATTATTAACACTGAAAATGTTTTTTCTGTGTCCTTTTTAGTCAGGGTTAAATTATTCATTATTTGTTTGTAAACATTTATCTGAAACACGGGCAAAACTTGCCGTTTCCTTTTTTTAATGGTTTGACCTTTAGGCTCTGACCTGATCGTCGCAACATTGGCGCAGATTCTCGGTATCACAAATGATCTGATACCGAAGCGCGTCGAACCACGAATTACAGCTGAATTCCTGTAAACGTTCACATGAGGGATTTCCATGCTATTTATAAATCTCATTCATTACCAAAACCCTTGATTTACTCCAGTTTTACTTAAACCAGCACGTCTATAAGCCTTTAACACTGAGGTAAATATGGATGGTGGAACATTCGGCTCAAAGCTCTCTGACAGTTCGTCTGTCTGGATGCCAGTGAAAAGTTTTAAATCTTGCTTAGGCCACAGAATCACAAAAGATGTGAGAGTTGTTTATAGGTTTAAACGCTAAAGCTGTGTGTGTTTCAGCTCAGTGTGAGGATGAACTCGTCTTAAATGAGCTGCTAACTAGCTGCATTCGTTAGTAATTCAGTTAGTAAGTTTCTAAATGAGTGTCAGTTTTCCATTTGCAGGGTGTTTTTTTCACAGGTAGTGGAGTCGCTATATCTATATTGTTTTTTTTTCACACAAAAATTAAACGCTTTTAATAAAAATTTCCCTCTCTTTCATAAGGAGAGTTGCTAAGTTAGTAATTGTTGCAGAATCCTGTTTGTTGAGTTAGTTTATGGCCATTGAGATGTTTTTTTAATAAAAACCTTTGTTTTAAGCACAAGAAATGTTGAGCTAGATCTGTGAATTTATTGGAAAAACGTATTATCTTAATATCTTAGTGCGAATGTATGGCGTGCGCTTTTATCTCGCTGTACGTGTATCAAATGCATTTGTGTGCAGCGGTGCATGCGTCGCATTTACACAAGAACGTGGGCTGAGAATGACTCTGCACTTTTGACATGAGTAAATGCATTTGCACCCTTTCGGAACCTGGGATCCGTTCTGTGCAGCCAGTTGAGCACTAGAGCAACGGTTCCTCAAACTCTCCGTCCCGGTTGTCGGTTCTGTTGGAGTTCTCCTGCAGTCTATGTTTGTTCCCAGCAGTCGGATCTCACAGAGTTTCCGATGTGCCACCCAATGTCCGTGTGTTTCATTTAATTGTGTGATTGGCTGGTGCTGTTTAAATGTCATATTTGGAGACGGCCCTTTTCACTTCCTGTTTCACGTAATACTGTAAAGGCGACAACATTGAGTAACTATTTTCTTGCAGTTAATCAGGTGACAATATTTACTGGAAAGAAGTCTTTCAATTGATATTATTCATAGATATTTTGTTACTGTGGTTTTTAAAAATGTTTTGTTTGTTTTTCTAAAATTAAACGTAAGTTTATCAGAGGGCGTAGTGATGGATTTGCAGTCCTGTTTGATAATCTGTAATTTTCAGATCACATTTTTGCAACATCTGTCTTTTGTGTTTTTTTCAATTACTGCTTATGCACATGTGCATATAGAAATTTTTTATATCATTTTTACATTTTTTACATTAAGGTGCTACCTTGACATTTTTCCAGGGGTAGAAAAATGACTTTCAGTGGACTTTAGACTCGGATCAACAGGCATAAATTGCTAATTTGCAATAATATGTAACTTAAAATTTTTGAAGTGTACTAAGCTTTTGTGTTTAAGCTTAAGTTTACAGCACTAAAGAAAACACATGCAAACTCATACACACACAGGCTGATTATTTAGGGCTTGTTTGGCGGTGCATAGCGACTGAATGAAGGAAACATCTGCCTGCGTGTTGCACCGTCTACACCAGATCACCACAGCCGACTAACAGAGACAACTGCTACACACACACACATACATCTCACATACATACACACACACACATACACATCAAACATATACACACATCATGCAAACACACATCACACACACATTAAACCTCCACACAAACATACACACACACATCATGCAAACACACATCTTACACATTAAACATGCACAACTCGCATACACATGCATCAAACATACAGATCTCTCACAAACCATCTCACACACATCGAACATGTATCTGTGTTTGTGTTAATGTTTGATTTGTGTGTGTGTTTGTGATGTATTTGATGTGTGTGTGCATGATGTGTGTGAGATGTGTACGTTTAATGTGTGTGTGTGTCTGTTTGTGTCAGCCTAGTTTTGAACTTATACATATTGAATTGTATGTATTCCAGCAGTGTGTAACCTGCAGTCAGTCTCCAGCGCCGGTCATGTAGCTGTGGAGGGTTTGTGAGGGGGCAGCGCATGTCTTCCAAAACACACCAACACACGCGCAGTTCCTGTGTGGTAATCCTGGTTAGATACAGTGGGTTGAGAGCAGCGCAATAATAGTTGCAGTGCCATGCGCAGCTGTATTTTTACAGATGAGCAGGGCAAGACTCTGGGCTTGTACAGTAGAGTGATGTATTACTGTACATCAGTGCCAACACATCTGATACACTGAAAACATGCAGGATGAAGCTCTGTTGATACCAGGGAGCAAATATTTAGCTAAACGTAGACTTTTAATGTAACATTTTTTAAAGGCACATGTTTTTCTGTGCAAATACAGAAGTTCTGTAGACTAAAGCAACACACATGAGCTGTAATAGTTGTGTTGTATGATAGAGTCTTTCCAGTGGTTAAAGGCTAAGTTGTTTTTCAGAAATGTCTTCCACAGAACTGTTTGTCTCTGTTACAGGTGTGTGTGTGTGTGTATATATATATATGAAATGATAACATTAAGTTTGTCATAAGGGAAAGCAGAGGGGAAGTCAGAAACTTCCTGTTCCTTCTCTCGGAGGAATAAGGACACTCGGCTCGCTGGCACCTCTGCAGCACGTTTCTCCAGAGATTGCGTGGAAACTCATCATCCCTCCACGAGCGCACGGTGTCTTGTGTCTTCCGCACAATAGCCGCGCAGCGAGGATGTGTGACATGGAAAGGCATGGAAGTCCGCAACCTGAGATCAGGCTTTTGAAGTGTCGTTCCAGGTTTCAATTGCTCTGGAATTGTCAGACGTTCACCGCAAGTCTGTCCCGGAGTGCAGCGCTTAAAGCGAGGGCGTGAGGGTCTTTCTCAGGTGATGTGTTCCAAGTCTTTGTGTGCCATAGGGAGCGCTCGAATATCGGGCACAGGCCCGTGCTGATGACACTGGGTTTCTATGGTTACCGATGCGGAAAGCCCCGGCGCATGGATGCGTGACACTATTCATGAAAATATCAATTAAGGATCGCGTGTCCCCCGACACCCTCACGCCATGGAGAGCTGATGTAGAAAGCGCCAGTGTTTCTGCAGAACTTTAACGAGGCACAACCTCGCTGTGAGGTTGCAGATCACAGGCATGTCAAAATGAGGAAGTTGCACAGAATTGAACTTAACCCACAATTAAGAATTGAACTAAGAGACGTAACGCTGATGTTAACCTCTCCCACACTTACAGTAGAGGCATTTTTACACAATTTTACACTGCTGGTCAAAAGTTTAGATCACATGACTGAAATGTTTGTCATGATTTAAAAAATGTTTTTGATTTAATCACCTCAGCATAGATGAAACTCTTTAACACTTTTAATATTAAAGAGTTTGAAAGCTAGAGTTTAGAAGCTGGTTGATAAAATGAAGTAAGTTTTAACAGCTTTAGTGAAATAGCTGCTAAAATAGGTTTAAATGCTGAAATATAACAAAGTTTGTAGTTTTTTTGTAATTTTGAACAGTTCTGTTTGTGTTATTCTATTATGTTGATGAATTTTTCTATTACTCTAAATTGTGTGCAAAAATAGTAATGAAGAAACGGAACGTGACTCTAAACTTTTGGCCACTTTTGCGTTTAGGATTGTTGCTGCAAAATCCTTTCCTGCTTCAGTTAAGTCCAGTATCCGTCTAAGATGAGCTGTGCTGGGCAGGACATACCCGTGGTCCCTTAACGGGCACCGCAGCACCAGCGTACATACCGACATACCACGCTGATGGCTGATCATGTCCCCGAGCGAGGGCTAAGCAGCGAGCCCACCCAGGTCTGTCGGCCCGCCGCAGTCTACCTTCCGCGTTCCTGGTAGAGTCCGGCCGAGGATCAAGGGCAGACCGCGCGTCGGGGGACCCTGTAATGAGTGCAGGGGCCTGGCCATCACTTTCAAGCATTGGCCCAGGAGTGTAATTTCACCAAACGCTATTTCCTGCAGATAAGAGCCAAACATTCTCGTTTCATATATTTAGGAGGGAGTGGGTGCAATGAGGAGTGATTGACATGATTTGGACTGAAGGAATGTGAATCGACTGTATCTCTGTTTGCGCGGTGGACGGCGCGTTCGCCGGAGAGTGGACGGGGTAATTCTTGTAATTGTGCGCTGGGAGAATCGACTGTGCTTCGTTGCGTTTCGCCATTTCCATTGAAACTGTGTCCTCTACCCCTTTAATGGCTTAATCAGGCCTGTGTTCCACTATTACTTTACTCACCCAAGACCTCGCAAATTGTTTCCAGCTTTAAGGAAAATCAGTTAAGATAGTTTGCAGGCTCTGATAGGCACTAGATTTGAATTTACCATGGCTGGTTTTGTTCTCTCTTCCTAGCGTTTTGTGTTTAGACTACAGAGCCCATGACGATATTTACCTTATCTAGCTAAGTTTGACCTCAGTAGCTTCTTGCTTGTGGTTGGCATTTCACCAGTTGAAAGGAACTGGTGTGTTTTTAAAGCACTTGTTATGTGGCAAAATGGCATTGTGGGTAATGAAACATTAGGAATGAGTTTGAATTGATGTCATCACCATCTTCAGCTAAAACGAATTACACCACAAGAGGCACCACCCAGCTAACAAGGAACATTTTGCTAATTTTCCCTAAAAGTTCTTTTAAAAATAATAATTATTATTATGTTTTGCAGATTTTTTGTTTTGCACATTGTTTTTTTGATGTTAAGAACATTTTCTGTAACATTATATATTGTTTATGTAAAGTATTATTCTAAAGTTGTTAGTGTAACTTTGCAGTATTAAAAAAATTGAGAACCCTAATGTTCTTATAACCTAGAAATAACGTTAATAAAATGTCTAAAAACTGGACATTTTGAAGAACTTACAGTATTCATCAAAATCAAAATAACGTTAATATTGTTTTTGTTGCTTTTGTTAATGCAAACAGTAGTGCAACGTTCCTACAACCTAAAATTGTTAGCTGGGCAGGCAGGCAGAGACAAACATGGTTCTTCCTTCCACGTGCCTCCGCTGCGATCCCAATCATTCATAAATTTACACCACGGGAGGTTTGGAACGCTGTCCATCCTGTTCATTATCTGCAGGCCTTTGGTCATTAGGCTGGAATGAGAAACCATCACAGGCTCATCTCCAGATAGCGTCATGGTCCGGTGGGATGGCAACCTGAAAGAGCTCTGCATCTCCCTTTCCGCTGGCTCTGTCTCACATCCTTCTCTCTTTAATCTTCCTTCACTCTTTCTTTTCTCTAAAGGGAGCGTTCACACTGACTGAAACAAAACGGTGCACTTTTAATTGGAGCTGTAAGTGTGAACAGCCATATTTGTTAGTCTTGTCTCGTCTGTCACGTTCTCATTTATCTATGGTGGGAAACGTTTACCTGTTTCTTCAGAATAGTTGCTAGATGTTTTTCAAAAAGCTATGCTTGAAAATTGCTTCACTGTCTCTTTTCGTTTTATCTTTTTAGTCTCAGACGTACAGAAGTCAACAGCTGAGCAGCGGCCATCTTGCTTTTTCCTTCCTAGCCCTCACAGATATCAGCGCTCATGAAGGAGAGCAGACAAGGAAGGGTGTATATTTTGAGTATTTGAACGGGCCATGGTGTTTCTCATGCTCTCTGTCTCTCGTGACCTCTGTCTCTCGTGTTTGTGTCTTCCTGTCTTGTTCACCTTCCTCTTGTTCTTTCCTTCTGACTGTTTTTCACTGTATGACTGCTCTCTGCCTGTTCTCCATTTTTTAGTGTCTTTCTCTCTGTATGTCTCTTTTATCTCAGCCCCAGCCATCTTTGTGTTTCTGTGCAGAGCGCTGAAAAAATCCCCCTCAGTCATCTAGCAGATTCGCCTCAGCGGACTGTCCTGAAAGCCCAACTCGACAAAATGTAAATAGTGCAGAGGCTTTCTCATTACCTCACTGGATATTTTTAGGTGCCTCTTAAAAGCAGATACAAGCGGAGGCCCGTAGCTCACCAGCAACAAGAGAAATCGTAGGCAAACCAAAACAATGGTGCACCGACTGTACAGGAAAACATGTGCCACTGGACTGCAAAGCTGCATGTAAACAAAAGAACAAATCAGATGTTTTTAATATTTTAATAACTGTTTGTCACAGACAGCAGCAGAGATTCTTTCTTACAGATTTTACGAGCCCAGACATTTTATCTCACGTGGCTCCTTCACAGCCTCAGGAGAGATGGTCTCAGAAAGTGCTCAGATTTGCTAGCATTTCTGATTTGCTAACTATCTTTGTCCTACTTCTAGCTTCTTTACAGTATATCAGTAAATGTCTTTTGAAAATATCTCAACAGTTTCCTGGAAGAAAAAAAGAACTTTTCTCCTCAAGTTCTTTTGTGACTGAAATGTGGCATCAACATTTATCATTTTTAAATCTATATTTTCCTTATTGTTGTGTCTTGTATTATTGGTCCTGTTTTTATAAGGCTTTTCAATTATACTTTCAGTTTTCTTCTCATTTAAAAAACTTAAGTCCCATGAGATAGTAAGAGTCAATTTTTGTCCCTTTTTGTCATAGTTTGATTCCATTATGTCTTCATGTCACGTCTGAAAGCGACCATCTCATGAATGTGATGCTATAAAGATGTTTAAGGATGTTTTTCTCTCCTGCTTTCAGTCTCGCTGTGGGAACAGGACTCTGTGTTTGAAAAGAGATCACAGTTGTCATTGCATCCTCTTCATCCATCGCTGCCCTTCCCTCCGTATGTCGCTCCCACCGCTGGTACGCATCCCTTTCCTCTGACAACACGTCTCTGAGGACAAGGGCTCAGAGGGAGGTAGCGTTTCTCCGTCTGCAGTTCCTGAACCGGTTTTGTGGGGCTCAGCATTAAGTGGGGTGTTCCCTCCCTGGTTCTTCTCCAAAAAAATTACCTTCAGCTGCGCTCAGAGCCAGTGGATGACACACATCTGGGAATCTGGGCCGAAAGCCGAGGTGGAGCCTCAGAAGTCTTGATGCTTCTGCTTGTGCTGTAGTCATCACGAGGCTGTCTTTCTATGTCTCCCTGTTTTCTTCCAGGAAAGACAGGAAAGGCCTTTTTCCAGCCCATTCGTACTGTACTTAGTCATTAGACCTTTTTAAAAATGGACTGAGGGATTTAGGAAGGAAGAGCAAGAACAAAACAACAAATCAAACGGTGTCGTTTGCCCTTTCTAAAGTCATTTTTGCTTAGAAATATGACAGGCTAAAATACGGAGCTGTGAAGCATTCATACTCATTGCACGGTTTCAAAAAGATGAGTCAGAATTGTTTCCACTGATGTGAACAGCCTCCATTCTGCCACCCGTAGCCTGACAAAAACGCAGAAAGTGACACCACATGCACCCCTTAGCTGTCTGCATTGTCAAAGCGCTCGTTCCATTTCTGGTAAAGTGGGCTTAGGCTACAAAAGAAATCACCTACGCTTGCCACACAAAAAACGAGTCGCAACGGGCGACTGTCTGTTACGTTACATGCAACTGTCTTTTTTTGTCAAACCCTCCACTTCTTTTCTTTATTCAGGATCTGCTGTGGTGAGAGGGATTCACTGGACTGGATCCCATCAAAGATTCTCCTCTCACGCTTCCTCTGGCCAGAGCAGTTTCCTGCCCCCTGGATGCAGCGAGGTCATGGGGGAGGATGTGTCCTGAAGAGGGCTTTCCACCGGTACAAAGAGGTCCTGGAGAAAGAAGCCTTCATCCTTCCTACATTCAAGAATCTCAAAACATGACATCATAGATCCAAACCTAAAAGAAGATTGTCAGGAGTGCTTTAGAAAACCTTCGAAAAAGCCAATCCCACCCTGGACCTCAGAAGGCTTTGATCAGGCTCGGTTTTGTTTCCATAAGGCTACAAAAATATCCTTCTTATTTCAGAAACTTACATAATTTTTTCTCCCTTTTCCCCTTGCACAGAATCTAATAAAGCAATGAAACTAATAAAGTGAATTAGGGCCTGAGCAGGGCACCACTGCACAAGAGCCCTTTATGCTTTATGTCTTTGCAATATGGAGCTCGATGGGTTGAGCTCACAGCTCACAGGAAGGTCTCCAGCAACGCAGGAGAAAACCTCTTCGGTTTGGCGTGCAATATTTGCAAGCAATCCACGCACCTTAAACCAAAAGCTTTGAAGTTAAGTAGTTTTTGGTGCGCTTGCATGTAGGGATTCACAAAGCCCATTTCCTTCTCAAGCGCATACAGACGCGGTCAATGCACCTCTAGCGCTGCGGTCGCAGGAAATGCATAAAAGTGGAAAACGGTAGAAAATGCCCCGGCGGAGAGCTAGACGTGTCGGGCCACATGCTGTGCCGTGCCTGCAGTGGCCTTAAAGAGAAAGATTGAGAGAGACAGACTCTTTCTTTTTTTTTCCTGAGAGGATACCGAGTAGCCAGCTGTACTGTACTTTAGCGGGTCTGTGTACTCTATACACTCTGCTGAACTGCCAGATAGTAATCAATTATAACCCTTGTCACTTGGGGCCATGGGTATAGCAGCTGGCCACAGGAAGCATGAGTTCCATATTCTCTTAGCCAATCAGCTGCCTCCAGCTGTCCCCACACTTAACCACCATTCAGAGTGTGGCTGCTGCGTGCTACTGACGAGGTTCCCTCACCGGACTTTCTTTTCCAGTTCTTCCTTCCTAATTCTCAACAGCGCAGACACATCCGCCTCAGGGTTCAACCACCACCCTCCCCCAAAGCGTCTTTTTGGTCCTTGCCTTTTTGACATATTCTCTCTGCACTCCTTCCTTTGTCTTCTCTCTCTCTCCCTCTCTGAATGTTTTTCTCGTTCTTTTCTTTTATGTCGGTGAACTTTCGTCTTTCTTTGCCAGCTCTGCTATTCTTCCCTCCCGCTCTGAGTTTTTTCACAGGTGTTTGTGTGGGGGGGGATTTGCATGTTTTGCGGAGACCCGGCCTGTGGAGAGCAAGCCAGCCGGCAGATCAAAGACCAGCCCTGTAAAATGATATGAAAGAGTCCCCCATTAGCATCCATCAGGGTACCCTGAAAGCTCTCTGCTTGGCTAAGGGGGTCCGAGGGCCCCCCAAAGTGAAAGGCGGTCTGCAGAGTGAGAGTTCTGGGGGGGGTGTAAAAAACAGGCGACCCAGCGGAGGACATACAGGAAATATTTTAGGAAGGGAGGAAAATTCCCACAACATACTGAGGTCGTTTTTTTTCTCCTTCTGTCTCTCTCTCCTTCTTTCATTCTCTCTCTCTCATCTCTCTCCGTGTCTTAGATGTCCTTATAGTGTTGAGACTGTAAGGGGAGAATGTCTCCATCTGTGCACCATCTCCACTCAGCTCAGCGAGTCTAGCACCATATCCTCTCTGACGTCTCTCTGTTGGAGGGTCAAGGTTAGTTCCGACAGCAGCAGGGAGGGAATGTTTCAGCTGCTGCATTGCACCGCGTTAACAACTTCTCTGATTTATCAATATGAGCACCAAACATCCAATTTTTCACAGTACTGTAGTGCTAGCTGTTGCTAATTTTGTGCTAATTTGTGCTAATTTTGGTACTAAGGTGTATATTGACGTACCGTTGCATTATTTTTTGATGCTATAACGTGCTTTACCTCTTAAAATGTTTTGCAAAGGTTGTGCATTTGTAGCCGTGACTGCAACAATCCATACAGTTATGCATCAAATGTATAATCACTCCCAACGCTGTAACAAAGGCTTGCTAACGCACGCACAAGGAAGCCACACATAATGCTAAACTGCTCCCTGAACACTGTAGGGTCTCACAAAACCTTTGGTGCCCCCATATGGAAGAGAACAAGGGGGCCCCACTGTAGCAAAGTTATGTAACCCCGCGGCCCCCCCAGGCTACCTACCCACACACACACACACATGCATGCACATGCTCAGACACACTCTGCTTGTCTGTCCCTTTGTGCCGACTGCTCAGGCGCACGCATGTGTTGTAGATTTGAACTATGGCTGCATGTCTGCATTACTGCTTCCTATAGATGTATGTGTGTGTGTTTCTGTGTTTGCATATGTATATGTGTGTGTGTGTGTCTGTCTGTTTTTATGTGTTTATATACATGTGTGTGTGTGTGTGTGTCTGTCTGTTTTTGTGTGTTTATATATATATGTGTGTGTGTGTCTGTCTGTCTGTTTTTGTGTGTTTATATATATATGTGTGTGTGTGTCTGTTTTTGTGTGTGTGACTCAGTGCCTTATTATTTATGAGTCGGTGCAAATGTTTCTCATGTGCAACTTTGCAGTACATTTGTTCGTTTCTTTTAAATCCAGAGCTAGCTGTGCGTTAACATGCATGCAGGCGCATGCTAACGTGTGCGCGCGACCGCATGCCGCTGTCCCAATAATGGATGTCCCGTTTGGCATGCCCAGCTCTCGGCTGTCCGACCGGGGTTGAGTCTCTCAGCCACTCAGAGAGGAGGATGTGATCTCACCCGTTAAAAATCCAACCTATGTCGTTTGCTGCTCATGACTTAATCCAGGCTTCTTCTTTGTGCTAAGCAGTCCCCCTCAACAGCCCACCCCCCTTCCCTCTATCCCTGTGTCCCCAGTTCCTGTTGCACAGGAGAAATGAGGCCGGAATGGGAGAAGGTCTTTTCCACTGTACTCTGATGGCTGGAAAAGACTTTGGCAGATGGAAGAGGCTGATCTTCATCTCTGGTTATGACAGTTTTATTTATGATGCCATTGTAGAAAGTGA
>JBAJNP010014095.1:0-11348 GCA_036877545.1 Yasuhikotakia modesta | reverse complement strand
TTTGTGCTGCATTGTGCACAGAACCCTCATAAAATACAGAAATAATACTTTCAACTGATCTTTATTGATGATACACTAAACTACTTATCCACTGTCTTTAGCAAGTCAGGTCTGAAATGGCCAAACAGTTTATAGCTACATTTTGGACTATTATGTAGATTACTGTAGATGAATTACATTTGTATAATAATTAGCAATGGCCCACTCCCAATGTATAATTTGTTCTATTGCACATGTATTTCTTTTGGTCTTTAACTCAATGGCTGTGATTTATATGGTATCTCTTCCACGACAGATAAACAATCATAAACAGTCAACTGTCAACAACACAAATTCACAAACACCCACATGCACCTCTCTGTCCTCCTCTGACACAGGCTGTGGAGGTCTGTAAACTTCTCTCTAACAAACTCGCTCCAATCTCTCCCACTTTTCAAAAGCTATTCCCATTTCTCCTACACTTCTGTCCACATTCAGACACATCAACAACACATCATTCCACACTGGCACTTTCCACCACATTTAAACTGAAAAATAGAAAAAAAAACATTGAACCATCTCACTAGCTTCCAGTCATAGAATAGTCCTGGTATCTATTATGTAGATAAATATCATGTTTTATTCCAACATTGGTGATGCAAGGCTCTTTCTCGTTTGCAACCATTGCTTTCAGAAAGCCTGCTACTTTAACAGGTGACAAATTTATAATCAAGTTAACTAGCCATAATGTTATTCAAACTAAACCACCGTTCTTTAAAAAACAACTAGCTGGACACTGCTGCATTCAGTCTGAACTAAAATGTAATGAGAGAGAATGAAGAGGTACAAAGTATGTATGAATCAAAACACCATGGTTTGGCCGGTTAGCATAGCCCAATTAGCCCTTGGAGGTATATGTTGTAACTTCACTGTTTGTTTCCAAAAAGCCATTCTAAATTGAGGGTCTTTAAAGTTATTCAAAATAACTCATCCATAACATTTTAAAAATGAAGAATCAGTGACGTACACAACAACAAATACATTGAAAAGGATTTCCACCTATTCATGGCCCAATGGGGTTCTGATGATGACACTCACCTTTGGGGTGTTTGTGTCAAAAAGTCCAGTGGAGAGGCCATTGAGGAGCACTTCATCATGATGATGGGACCTCTGTGGTGAAACTGAGTGAGAATCAATGGAGGAGGAGTCTGCCCCTGAGGACTGGGCAGACATAAGGGCCAATGCTACTGTGCATCTGTGAGTCGGACTTCTGCTTGGCTTCACAAACAGAGCGTCATCAGCAACAGAGGTCAATACTACAATTTCTCTTAGTTAGTCTCTTTAACAACAAAGCTTAATTTAGTCTGGTGTTATATAAAGCTTCTGAGGCTTAGGAAAACCTGAGTGAAAGATGAAGTGTAAGGGGAATGCCCGAGGCTCTTTGATGTGGTGCATAATGAGACACTTTGTGTGTGTGGGGGTGGGGGTTGGGGGGAGATAAGGGTTCTTAGCAGTACACTTGAGACTACCTGATGGTTCAGGCTGTTTGTCTTTCCTTTGAGGTGTCTCTGTGCAGTCTGGTTAAATTAGCCTGCCCTCTACTGGCCTAATACAGAAGTGACATTGCAACAATAAAATAACCATAATTAATGGATATGAAAGCAAAAGTCAGGAGTCAAAGTGTTTTGCATTTACTCAGAAATTGGTATGTCATTTGTCCAGGCCTGTAGTACTTCTGCTGGGGGCTTTGAGGTTGGCAGAGAGACTTCCCCCAGAACCCCCAGACTCCATATCATCAACCACTGGGTGGGGAGAGAAATCGGGTTTTGTTGAAAACATTGAACATCAGAACACTGCTGACACAGAGTGTCTCAATATTGCGCATTCATGTTTAATATAGTATTCTCACCCTCAGCCTCACTTTCTTCAGATTGATTCTATATCTCTGTATTTTTTGGGGTAAGGTTTTCTAATAAAAAGACATAAACAAAGAGAATTAACAGAGAATTAAAACGTTATGGGTCAAACAGTTACAATGATAGTCATGAGCACATTACAGACTCTGATCAAAGACTGACCAGTCAGTGTGTTGTCACAGACGCTGATGTGACTTAGTTGCTGGGTAAAAGATTGGAGTTCTGCTTCGTCCAGCACCTTAAGAACTTCTAAGTCTGGGTTCTGCCCCCAAGCCTTCCTTAGCCCCTCCTTAGCCCCCAACATAACAGAGCTTTATCATCCATGCGTATGACTTTACCAACGGTTACAAAAATTGGATGTTATTGCAAATAAACAAGACACATACTATATAATATAGTAACACAACCAAACAAAAATTAGTTGTTATTGTATTCTAGTGAACTAAAAAGTAAACGAAAGCTCTGTTATGTTGTTTGCTATTAAATATATAATCACACAATCTGTTCTCCCTTTAAATACTAGGGCTGTCCAAACCTACATACAATTTCAGCTTAAATTAATGTGATTTTTAGGGTATCAACAAGACCTAGCAAAGGCCATACATAATTTGTGGTCTACTTTTTAAGGAGTTGGGGCTGTAATCAATAGGTTGCTGGTTCTACTCCGGCACTGGCAGGTACCAACTGTAGTACCCTTCAGCAAGGCTACTGCTCCCCGGGTGCTGCAGGGATAACTGTCCACTACTCCAGGTGTGTATGTGTGTGTGTTCATGACTTGCAGTGTATGTTTACTCCTCACTCCTCACAAGGGATAGATTAAATGCAGAGGTCACATTTCGTTTATGGGTAACCATAACTGACAAAAACATGTCACCTTCACATATCCCTAGTAAGCCCCAAATAACAATTTCATTACATTGACAAATTCATTTCACTGTAAGAACTAGAGAATGTCAAAATAAGGAAGTGTACGGTACTCATCTCTGGAGAAGCTGCTTGAGACACTGAGATGGCAAAAGAAAGCAATCAAACCAAAATTACCAAAGTTGTATAAGCGAGAAACTTATATATGTGTTGAATTGTGGAACATAAGGCTTGTCTTTTATTACTGAAGTATAAACTTAACTAAAACATCAACTAACACAAAAGAAATTATATTTTACACATTACATATTAATGTGATGTATTTTTTACCTGCCAAAGTTGCACAGGTCTCCTCCAGAGTTTGTTCAGCCACAGAAAGTATGGGCGGAGCTAAAGCCTCCCATTTCTTCTCATCACCACCTGTGGGTGGTCTTTCCTCTGTGATTGAATGTTGGATTGGTTGAGAAGTGGAGCATAGTAAACAAAATAAACACAAAGTAAACATATTAACCATTTACTAAAACAGTTTGATTTCTGGTGTGGCAAAATACATAATATACTAATATGAAATTCATACAAATAACCATTTCAAATGTATCTGAATTCAAACGTCTTACTTTGAAAGCCTTGATTTTCTTGCTCCTGAGTTCTGCCTCTTCACATGAGTCTTGACTGTCTGACCCGTCTCCGTCATACTAGTAAACAGGAACCAAATGTTAAAGAAATGCTTAATACAGTATTCAACCAGGTGTTCAACCAGGTGTGTCACAGAGGAAAAAAGTTTGAAGAAAAAAACATGAAAGTGAGTAGATCACAGCATTTTACAGCATACTTATTAACCATTCCTTTAATACTATGGGTGTAAGATTAGGCAACTGTACACTGACAGTGCTGGCAATTTTCACAATACAGAATCAACAGATGAAAGATGTTTCAACTCCAGCATGAATCTGTACCTTTTCTCCTCTGAGGCGAGCTTTGATGTGCTGACGTTAATTAAAGTTCTGTAGCCTGATCTGACGTAGCCTCCCCTGGTACTCCTGAAAACACACAGATTGCTGTTATCTTTGTTTGGATATACACACAAGACTACGGCAAAGCCACATAAACAAATATAATGAAAAAGAAAAAGCATTAAACATTTAGGCTGCAAACCCCCCCAAAAAACATGAGGTGAGCAGTTACAGATGGAGGTCAATGGGAAAAAAAAGAATGGAAAGTAAAAGACAGACAAAGACTATGAGAATTGACCAAATTAACTGTTGAGCGATTCAGGCAAACAAAGGAACAGTTTTGTACCTTTCTCTCAGGACTGCTGCCTCCACTTGAGCTCCACTTGGTTCATGTTTCCAGCCCTGTTCCCAAGCCCGATTGAGCCGGTTCAGCTAATAAGTCAAAAGATCCAAGTTTAAAAGCACAAACCAACAAATCTACCACTTATTGACTCCCACTCAATTTAAATAATAGTGGTAAATTAAAGCTGCAAGCAGCGATAAGCGGGACCTCGCACCGGTGCCACCGCCACCCAGCGCCACCGCCACCCAGGACTGCTAGCACCACTCAGCGCCACAGCCACGTGTTGGTTTTAATAACAGTGGGCAAAAGCATATGTTAAAAAAGCACATTTGTGGGCAAAAGCATATGTTAATCGTAGTGTAAAATATGCCAGAGCTTTGAATTGTGCTCTAAAAATCTGCTTTCAAAATAAACTTTCTATTGCTAGCCACTCCAAAAATAACTGCCTACCTACCTTTAATTTTAGGGTGATCATGAGAACTTTAAACCTTATTACTTGTCAACTCTTAATTGAATAAATTGGTGAAAAACTGATGCAATACAAAGCAAGAAAATGAATTTACCTGGTGCTCCCTGGGCCACATTCATTTTAGGCTGATTAACATTACGAGAATGGCTAAATTCCTGAGCAATAAGCTGCAACACACAAGAAAACATACTTAAAAACTACTTCTGAAACATATGCTAGAATGAATATGGAATTAATGTTATATCACACATCTGTGCCACAACTTGTCTGATATAATTCATCAGACTGCTAGTTAAGAGTGTTTCTGTGCACTTGTCACCTGAGGGGTGAGAAACTTGTGAATCCTCTGTGCAAGAAAAGGCTTCTTCAAAATAGCCGAGACTGACGGTCTTTACCAGGGGTTGCGCTTAAACAGCTGGGCCAGGAGAAAGCGCAGATCTTGAGAATAACGCACTGAAACAGGCGGGTACGAACCACGGATGACTTTCAACACCAGGTTCTTGATGTTTTCTGTTTCAAACTAAAAAAACATCAAGTCATTAATCACAAAAGCCTACAATGATGTCAAGAGACACAGCAAGAAAGAAAACTCAAAATGAGTCAGAAGAAAGATTTCTTTTCAGTGCCTTTTTTAAAATCCTTTTAACTTAAAAGCTGTGGCAGATTCACTCGCCTCACAATGGTCAGATTGAAACACATTAGTCTCACTAGACTTCATGGCATAAATAATGAAAGAAAGGAAAAACACAAGAGCGAGGAACAGATGAGGCCTACATACAGAGATTAATGACACATTCAAGAGCTGGTTCTTTAATTTCACATATAAATAGGCCCTCTTAACTGGTACACAGAACATGAGGTACTTACTGCATGCTTAAGCGTGCACATTTCATATAGGACACATCCCAGGGCCTAGATATCACTAGGGTTAGACCCCACAGAACAAGGGAGCAACAAATACAGAGAGACAACAAAAGGAAGACAAGGAAAAAGTAGGACAAATGGGTAAATATGAGGTAGAACGTGCGTTACATGCACAAATGAAAAAACACATACACACAAACAGCATATAAAATAATAGCATAACATAAAATACATAATATAAATATATATAATTTAAAACACACTCCTTATATTGTAGGTCCATTATTAGTAGTCCATGAGAACACAAAGAGTAAATTCCACACAGTGTAACAAAATACTTGCAAAATACTTGCAAACTGCTTGCTTCAGAGATACAGCAAACCCTTCAATTTGAACGATCGTAAATGACCTGTATAAATGTTTACTGCCCTTATACAGAAATTGGTCCCAAAACAAGTGTTACCTCTTGTTGTTGTATGGTTTATTTTCACAGATCTCTGGTGACAGATAGTATGGTGTGCCATACTATTTATTATTGTAAAATAAGACAGTATCTTGCCTGTTCAAAACCCTGGCAATTCCAAAGTCTCCCAGCTGTACTGTACCATCTTTTGTCAGAAAAATATTCTTGATAAGAAAAAGAAATGATGACAACCTGTACCTGTGATTTGTCCCTGTGTAGGATTTTGCGGTCATGTACTTGTTTAAGAGCCAGGCAGATCTGCACAAACCAGTCAAGAATCTTCCAGAAAACAACAGATTCGTTACCAATACCTCATACAATAATATCTTGACATAATTCATTGTGATTAAAATTTATGTCTGTTGCTGACCTGAAACAAACTTTTTGATCCTTGTATGCCATATACAATTCCCATACATTTAAAAACTATTAATTAATTAATATTGTGAATAGGCAAGTACAAGGAATAATTCTTTTATGATAAAAGCAGCAATGTTTTTATTTGTTTGTTTTGACCTGTTATTTAGAGAATAGAGCCCTTTTTTGGTTATTGATCTTCTTAAACAGGTCCCGTCCCTCACAGTAGTCCATTACCATGTACAAAGAACCGCTCTGTACAAAAACAATTACACATTTTCAATTACATCTCATCAGTGACAAATGGACAGCAATGGTTCAGTTAACAACTTAAGCGGCTGCTTGACATTGTCATTGATCTACAGTATCTGTGCATGATGTAAAGCCATGTCAAGGCAACAAACAGTATTTTGCACATATGTCCCTTCACTTTCAAATTTCATTAACAGTCATAAGCCCAAGGTCCATGTCACCAACTACCCTGCCAATTGGGTCCAGGAGACATTTTTAATGAAGAACAATTGTCATTAGCTCTACAACATCTTTATTTAGTTCAAGAGCTTGGACCTCTGCCAGATCATGCAGATCCCATCTGGCTATCAATCAGAGACCATCCTTTACAGAGAGAAGAGGACTAGGTCTAGTGTTTGGCAACAAAACAGTGTTATTTTTAGATATGCTTTAATGATGGAATGCATGCTTGCCAACATAATGACACAGGAGGGCTGGGAACTGTCACATAAAAATATAATTTTTAATTGTTTTTTTAAAAGTTTCCTCCATTTTTTTTATCAAATAGGATATTTTGAAAAATGTTTTGTGGCCATACAATGGAAGTCAATATATGCCTGTGTTGTTTGGTTAGACACAATCCAAATATAAAAATCTAATATAGGTAACGGGATAGCATAAGGGACTGAATTTTAATGACATGAATAGATCATTTAAGGTGAAATTTCCATATATATCAATATTTTAATATGTATCCTCAATGTCAAGGGTTTAGCTTCAAAGGATTCCTTGTATTGGACAATATCAGGATGGTTCCCTTTCAGGAACTCGAACTGCGTTGGAACGCTACCAGCATTTATACACTGAACAGGTGTGTCGAATCATTGATCACGAGCGTGACGTCACAGACGGGGTGACGTCGTGACCAGGAAGCTATAAATGCACGTGAGATGCACCGCTTTCATTCAGCGAAGCGCTTTATGTCGAATCGTTTGTCTATTATTTGTCTTTCTATGTTCTTAGCTAAGGAGGGAGAGCATGTAAGTCAATATGCCTAAAGCTAAGGGTAGTGATGGCTAAATGAAGCTTCATGAACCAATGGAGCTTTCCAGCCCAAAGGTTCACCCAAAAGGTTCATTACTTAAAGCCTCGTTGATTTGTTCTCACTAGTGACATTTGCTGTGCAAAGAAATATATGACAATCAAATAATCCTGAGCCGGGTATCCTGGAATCCTTATATATGAAATTAATATAAAAAAAACTTTACTGTCTTAATGAACTTAAATGTGTGTTTTTGCATGGAAATATTGTTAATTGAGTGTTATGATGATGATAAATACTAAAAAATACATCGAAGTAATCAAATATAAAATTAAAAATAAACATCTACTTAATGAAACTGACTGCAAGACTGTGGAACTGGGAGTGTTACATGTGCACTGCAACAGCGCATTGTGGGGAAAATGACAACTTTTATTGGTTATTCAAAAAAGAAGCTCAAAACACAAAAAGTGACGTCAGGTTCTAACCTTCTTTAAGCGAAAGCGATACTCAAAACGAAACGATCACGTGTCCCACAGACGCTTCAAATCACACATCACTAGCTAAGGGAAAGACAAGAGGCTCCAGTGAGCATCGTAGAGCGTGTTTCTCCCTGCCCGCGTTTATTACGGCGTGTTGTATGTCAGCTCCTGAGGGTCTCATGACGCACCAACAATATGGCGGCGCCCATTTCTTCTGAACCTCACGTTTAACAACGAGTACTCAACCAGCCTATGGTGTAATCGAGTTAACGTGAGTTTGACATCTTGTTGTCTTAAAGGAGTGGCTATAATTGTGCAGTGTAATTTTGTACATATTATAAGTACAAAGTACAGCAGTGCGGTTATCATTATAAGTCATTATAAAACTACTGATTATTACCATGTTCTTATAACTTGATATAAACAGCAACCTTAATAGAACATAATGTTATTATCTAACTTTAAACTAAATTTAAAAAAAGCATACAACAAAAACAAGAATATGAAACTAGCATTCTCCCTCGACTCACAAGATCCAGCCAACACTTGATTTTACTTTACTGCGAATTTGGGCAGTGTGTGTCCAAATTCGCTTTAAACGCCAAACATAAGTCAACTGTTAAAGCATTACATTTACATTTATTCATTTGGCAGACAGTGAATTCATTGTATACATATTTTTTGTCATCAGGACTTGTCTTCCCCTGGGATCGAACCCACAACGCTCTACCAGTTGAGCTAATGGGAAGGCTTTAAATGGGACGTGTCAGATGTGGTTTGAGGTGAACGCCAGTTTTCAATTGCTGTTGTCTTCTCTTGTAGGGCTGCGATGTCCAGGCTGGGCGTAGTGTTTGGGGGTTCCCGTGGCATTGGGCGAGCAGTTTCTCAGGCACTAGCACAGAAGGGTCATAGGGTTGTGGTGGTGTCTAGGAATCAGGAAGCAGCACAAGCTACTGCTAAATCTCTCCCTGCTGGTAAATGTATTACAATGAGTCGTTTTGAATGTTTATGTGATTTAGCAGTTTCTGCTTTAATTTGACTTTCCATGTTACTTCACAATAACATTCTTCTACCTTTTCTGTAAAACTATAAACAAATGTTTATATTATAAAAGCTGATCGATGTGGTCCCTTGATAGTGTGGCTTTTAATAAACAATAGGCATTAATAATTATGTGTGTCTTGGGAAACATTTCTGCCCCCCAGGATGATTTTAAATAAATGCTTACATTTTTTAATTTTAAAGGATAGATTAGCATAACTTTTATATAATAAGCTACTCATTTTTACTTTCTAAGCTGAGGGCTAGAAAGGTAAATTTAATAGAATTTTAATACAAATGAGTTTGTAAGTTTAATACAATTTTCTTAATAAAAGTAAGTTTAATACAATTTTCTGTCCCCTAACCAATTTTTCATCTATAAAACAGGTGACAGATGTGAAACAGGTGTTTAAAAAGTGTTAATATCAAGAAAATTTTACTGTCACCTTTTCCCCCATCATGTGTGGTACAGTCACACCACAATCACACACAATACCCAAAATCTCACACCATTCCCAAACCCACATTGCAAGACTGATCAACTTGATCTGACACTTAGCTAATAACTGTTTTAACACAGATGAAGTTTCACTTTGCAAGATTTAATGTAGGCTAAAGTGCTTATAAACGAAGAACCACCTAATTGTTTCACTGCAGGGGAGCATTTGGGCCTTAGCTGTGATGTATCCAAAGAAGAGGAAGTTCAAAGAACATTTGAGGTCATCAGTAAGACCTGTGGTACAGTGGGATACCTTGTTAATTCAGCCGGCATCAACAGGTGACAGAGGCCACCAATCAATGCTGTAGCAAAATGTGTTTGAGTGTGTGTGTGTGTAAATAATAATGGTACACACAAGATTGATATTGTTTTTTGTTGTCACAAGAGGTTGCTCAGAATCAAAATAATAATGTTTTGTACGTCATAGAGATGCATTGCTATTGAGGAGTAAATCAGAAGACATGGTATCCGTTCTGCAAACTAATCTGCTGGGCTCAATGCTCACATGCAGAGCAGCTCTACGGAGCATGCTTAGCCATGGAGGGGCTATTGTTAACATAGGTGAGGCTACATCTTTTGTATACTATCTCATCTGTTCATGTTTTAGTCTTTGAAAAGTGCAAAAGGTTTGTGCTGGAGAAAACATGCAAATTTCACTTTATATATAGAATTGTACAGGATTACAAAATGCTTTGACCATGGCAAGGAAATTGTTGTGATGTAGGCTCCGGGTAGTTTTTATATTTTCTTGGTCACCACGAGATGGCGCTAACACTCCAGATATTTGCGTAACTGTCACAATGTGGTTCTTACGTTGTCAAATTATGAATTACATCTTTAGTTTGATTTTTTATATCATAACTTAAGAATCTTTTTATAATTTTAGAAGTAATAGCACAAAAAGCAAAATAAGATTATTTTCATAAAATCTAATAAAAAATTCTTCAGACTTACATTCTAAAGTAAAACTTAACTGTATGTTATACTGTATTTATACTGTATTTTTTACTTTACATGTACATACATGTAAACTCAAGTGTAAACTTACACGTAACTTCCGTCCGTGTGACTTTGATAAAAATTATTGATGTTTTACCTTAGGCTCTGTGGTGGGTGTGAAGGGTAACACTGGTCAGTGTGTGTACAGTGCCAGTAAAGCAGGACTGGAGGGATTCACACGCTCTCTAGCTAAAGAAGTTGCTGCCCGAAATATACGAGTCAACTTAGTGGCACCAGGTTAGTCCTCTTCTCTTCTCTGCTTCTATTACCAGCATGTTTACTGAGACACTAGGTTAGCAATGAATCAGCAACAACATCTTTTTCTTTGACCTTGTAGGATTCATTCAGACAGACATGACAGCAGAGCTGAAGAAGAATGAAGTGGTGAAGAGAATTCCACTGGGCCGATTTGGGGATCCAACAGAGGTGGCCCATGCTGTCCTCTTCCTCCTGGAGTCCCCTTATGTCACAGGACAGGTTTTAATAGTGGATGGAGGTCTACAACTGGCAATGTAATGATTCTGTTAAACACCAGCCAGCAAAGGGTGGCAAGGGTGTAGATTAGCCAGAACAAGTCTGCAAGAGACACCCAGACTGAGCTGAGTGTTTCGCTGAGGGACAACAATCTCATTTTGATCTATAAATATCTTTGTGCGACATTGTATTATTTGTACAAGAGGTAATTGTATAGAAAATAAAGTGATTTAGGAGCCTTTGGTGTTTCTATCAGTGCACATATGAACATTATTCACCTGTTCTGTTCATTTGAACATTTTTGTTGTGCTGAAGCTATTTTGTATAAATAGTGTACTCACACCAGGCAGGGTTGCCTTGATAACCAGACCT